>JAECUM010059803.1:0-25243 GCA_016617855.1 Megalonaias nervosa
CTGTAAGTGCGCGTCTTTTATTTTTGTTGTTATTGTCGTTAATTCAGCAGTATGTGTAGGTGCTCTGCATCGAACACAATATAGACTCATTATTTATTATATGGATATAATTGACTTTTCTGCGACACGAAAACAAGAACCAGTAAAGCACCATCCAGCGTTACCAAATTCTATCAGAATGATTATAATAGGTCCGTCCGGAAGTGGAAAAACGCAATTATTACTTAATCTAATAATGAGATGGCTGAAGTGGAACAAACTGTATTTAGTAGCACCATCTGTAGATGATCAACGATGTTACGAAGTACTTAAAGATTTTAATAAAAATGCAAAACTACTGGACGAAGACGGAAATGATATTATTGATTTTATAACCGATATTGATCAAGCTCCATCTGTAGATGACCTAGATGGATTCATTAATAATCTCGTAGTGTACGATGAGGTGATGCTGGACAAGCAATCAAATCCAGCTAGAATATTTTCTCGAGGTAGACATAAAAACACGGATGTGATTTATGTTACCCAGAGATATACACAAATTCCAAAAGTAATCAGAGACAACTGCAATATTTTGGTTGTGTTTAATGGCGTAGATAATTATACTCTACAGAATATTTATTATACTTGGTGTTCAGGCGACATGGACATGATTAAATTTAAAAACTTCTTTTCAAAACACAAGCTGTTCCGTTTGGATTTAGAACAATAAATCTACATGATCCAAGATCTAGATATCGAATAGGTCTTGATAAAATCTTTGGATAAAATCCATAGCAGCAGGAAGGGTGAACGACATACGCGTAGTGACCAGCACGTGAAAAAATCAGAAAAAATCTGGTCAATTAGAGAAGTTTTCATTATTAATGCAAAAACTTCTTTTTTCAGCCTTCGTAGGAACCCTTAGTTTTCAAAAAAAAAGGTCTCTGCAAAGTTGTAGGGTTCACTCTTCCTGCTGCTTAAAGAAAGCGAAATGCAGTGTTCTCAAAATGTTTCTTTTCTTTTTTTTTTCCTTTGATCTTATAACAAGATAATAGCTTTGATTCGATTTAAAATGTTAATATCAAATACAAATGGATGCCTGATTTAGCAGATAATTCTGGTAATGATTGAAATTTATTTCCATAATGTCGTCAGAAACGAGAAGAATTAAATCGCATAATTTCAGTAGCATCTAATGAAGACAGTATGACATTTTATTGTTCATCATTTCTAAATATAAAAGACTGCAATAAAAACAGAATTAGAGACGGATCTCTTTCAAATAAATTTGCGAGGAGGTCGTATTTCAACTGCAGCTCCTTCCAGGAGGAAATCCGCTCAACATTGTTTTTAGAAACTGTTATTAAACATTGGTTCTTTTACGTTTTATTTTCATGCGATTGAGAATCTATTTTTTATTCAGTAAGGAAATCTGTTCACAGTCGTTCGCAGAAAGCTTTATGAAATACTGCGTGTATAATATTTATTTTTACGACATAGAGAAACTATTTTAGAAGCAGATTGTCATGCTTTCCTGCCACTCGGGCCCCTGGCAATCACGCTGAATCCACATTAAAAGAAATCTGACATTGCATTAACAGCTGTAAAAAGAGGCCAACTTACAAAGATATTTAGAATCTTTCTGTGCGAAATAGAGAAAAACAGGGACATAGAGAAAAAATAAAACTTTAATATTGATATATTGGCCAAAACGTCGATGATTTCTTGTCAGATATATACTTAAAACATAATAAGAACATTTTCTTCGCATGGCTGTAATGTTTGAGACCTGAGATCAAGATACTGCAGCTCGAACATCAAAAGACCCTTGTATTGACCAATTTGCATTACGAAATTTCCGCCACCGGCTGGTAGGATGCCAGCCGTTTTCACGGCGGACTCGGCAAAAAATGAATACAAGTCCGTCTGGTCGGTTGAATTGTAAGGCGCATCGAGTAAATTTAATCAACAAGTTTAATGTTTATTATACTAAAAGAATTATTAAAAAACAATTGAAAAATAAATAACGGTCAATAATTTTTGATGAATTTGGGTGATATGAGAAGATAATGGCTCGCGCTTAATCTGCTTTCGCTAGATGCTTGTAACTCTAAATAAAGACTATTCTCTTTCTATGCGATGTCTGATGGCACATGCTACTTCCGATTCTCAACGTCAACATATTGAGGGTTTTGGATGCCTGTAGACCACCGGTAGCCAATCCCCCAAACCCCCTCCCCCCGAAAACAAAAACAACAAACAAACAAACAAAGCAAATGAGAAAAGAAAAGACCTATTCAAGAAGAATACGATACTATCAAACAAAAACGAATGTTGGGTTACGGAATTCGCTTGGAATATGGAAACAAGATGCACGAAACTGATGTTATATTTCGTACAGTTCAGCATCGTGAATGATATCTGAGACTAGCTCCATGAATTTTCACGTGAGTCTTTCATAATGCAGCTAAAGTTACCGACTTCGTTTAACACACGAATGATTTCAGCACCATTTGTACGAACATACAGAGCAACATCACTCATTCGATATATCCTGAAAAAGAGTTGCCTGTGCACATGTAATCAGCTATTTTGGCACCGACGTTACGAAAGAATTCATGTTTGATACATGTTACGGTTACGACTCTATAGTCTTACACTAAGTAACAGAAAGAAGCGAAACAAGCAAGTTTATACAAACTGAAAACTAGATTTATTTCTCAAACTTATGAAGAGAAAAGTTAAGAGGAACTTACAGTTTTGTGAATAAAATACCAAAAATCCTAAATGTTTTATCACAAGTTCAAAAATGGACGATGTTCCATATGAATTCCGATAATCTTACAGGTGCTGATGTACCAATATTCTTGAGTCAGCTGATGTACCAATAGTCTTGATGCATCACAATGATATAATCCAGAATGTCTCTGAATGAATTTACAATAACCCTAAAGAAGTGTTTTTGTTCAAAATGTCAATGATCACTTTGAAATTTCAATGAATAATGTAAATGATAATACCTTTTAAATCATATATGAACACAACTAAAATGATCTTAAAATAAGAATTAATAATTTTGCTTACCTCATTCTTATATACTATCTGTCATCTGACCTATGACACAGTAGTATTTTCTGTAAAATATCACAACTTTTATTCATGACCAGACGTCTAGAACATTCTAACTTTGTAAACAAGGATATAAATTTAACTTAAGTATCAGTAAACAACGTGACATCAAACTTGAGAATAGTCTGATAGGTCAAATATCTATCCTCAATTGCGGACCAAAGTCAAACACACAATGCAAATTAAATACACATAACATACAAGACTAAGCAGGGACGTGAGCCGTCGAGTGCCACAGGTATATTCTACTCATTAGACAAATTATATCACAAACGTTCATGAAGTAAAATGTGAATTAGTGTAAAGAAAACTAGATAATGCAGTTGATGTTGAATTAGGTAAATACATCTACATTACAAGACTGATATGAAAATTCACTAACCCACCAAACAGATATCATTCACAATACCGAACTGAACGAATTATAACTGTTTGGTTGCATTCTGCATTAGACCCAGTTTAATTTCCAGCAATTCACTGATGGAACTCATCATTCCGCAGACCTAATGTCATGAACAGCTGTAAGTTGGATACCACAGACTCACATTTGAAGGCTGGATATAGTTCTGACAATGTCATTGATTACAAATCAATGGATCAGAATCCTGATTGTCATTTAGATTATAATTCAGACTGGTCATCATCATCGCTGGTTAGACTTGCTAAACAGACTCTACATATGTTACGTATGGATCTGGATCAACTGGATAGTGAGCATCATTGTCCTGGTCAGTAAATTGTGGTCATGTTACTAGTATGATGAATTTAATAAATTTTAATAAATCGGGTATATAATATAAATATCTTATTTTGTGAGTTTCTTTATGTTCCATTTTGTATTATATAAATAACCTTACAAAGGGCTGATATTCATGTATACGCGAATCTATCTTTGAATCATTGATTACATTTTGTTCTCTTGTCTAATATGACGGAGGACCAGTTGGTTATGGATAGGACCAGCAATTTGCTGGTCCTTTGGGCTAGCAGGATTTTTTCAAACACTTAAGGGAAGTGACGTTGTTTGTGACGTGGACAAGATGGCTGCCTTTTTGTCAGATGTTTTGCCTTTTCAGGAGCAGCGGAAGTATGCTTCTATTAACAGACACCGATATCTCCACCGATACTGAGAGTGTTTTGTTTCGGTAACGGCGCCATTCAATGCCACAGTCTCAGGATACATTTTGAAAAAGATAGTATTGCTAACTAGGTCTATTACTTCCAAGGTTTCATTACCAGAAATGGCTATATCGACACAGCAATGGAACAGTAAACTGGTCGACAACTACCAAAGTCTCATTACCAAAGATGGCTATATCGACACAACAATGGAACTGTAAATTGGTCTACAACTACTAGGGTTTCATTACCAAAGATGGCTATATCGACACAACAATGTAATTGAGAACTGGTCTATAACTACTAGTTTCGTTACCAAAGATGGCTATATCGACACAACAATGGAACTGTAAATTGGTCTACAACTACTAGGGTTTCATTACCAAAGATGGCTATATCGACACAACAATGTAATTGAGTACTGGTCTACAACTACTAGTTTCGTTACCAAAGATGGCTATATCGACACAACAATGTAATTGAGAAATGGTCTACAACTACTAGTTTCGTTACCAAAGATGGCTATATCGACACAACAATGGAACTGTAAATTGGTCTACAACTATTAGGGTTTCATTACCAAAGATGGCTATTTAGATCCGAGTCTTTATGGCAAATATTACCTCTTTCACATATTTTATGAAATAGTAGAACTACTTGTCAAAAACACAAATGAAGTCGTCAGAACTGTGAACACTTATAATGAAATTACTTTCAAATGAAAAATCAGAAACTCAAAACAAATTAAACATTTTGAACAAATGTAAACAGTTCCAATATTATGGAAATTTAAGGATAGATCAAGAATGTTATTTGTTTGGTGAAATAAACCATTCTGTTATTGAGTGTAGACACAGGGGTTATGTATTTGTATGCCCTGTGATATCCCAAACAGACAAAATTCATAACATTGGTCAATCGAACACAAACAACGATGTCATTTCTGATGTTTCTATTAGTGGTGCCAATAGCTTTACCTTAGATTCTATTGAACTGATCAATTACAACGGTTGTATGGTAAATCATGATCCCACTTACATAAACAGATTCAACGTATTAACCTCTGTATGTAGTGAATGCGGCAAAGCTATGTGCATATGTAATTATTCTATAGCGGTAAAGATGACAGCAAAATCATCATTTATACCAGGAATAAGCAGATTGTAAATATGATAAATAATGCATTAAACAGGACTAAGAAACAAACTTTGCATGAGAACGTATTCCAGAATAGTAACAACTATAAACAGGACACCAATACTAACAATGTAAATTTATGTATAAACAGAATAAACAATGTATATGCATGTAAAAACAAACAAACAAATGGAAATGTATGAAGAAATAGTTATGTCTCATTGAGTATCCAAGAGAGATATTGTAAATCTGTTAATGTTACAGTTGTGAGGTTAAGAATTTCAGGAAAAGGTGCTTGCTAATATATAGGTCATATAAATATTCAAGGCATCAGAGGGAAAATCGATCATGTAAAGCTATAATAATGTACATTTGTGTGGGATCTTGCAAACGAAGTTGACTGAAAGCCAGACTCATAATTTTCTCTGCATCGATGGATATGACAAACCAGTTCGCAACGACAGGATGCGGGAGACTCCAAACATATATAAAAATGGTACAGATTACTAAAGAAGAAGGAATCTTGAATCTGAAGAAGTTAAATCAATATGGAAAAGCTAATCCCTGCCTAGTGGGTTTCATGTATAGGCATTCAACTTCAAATGTTGGCTGGAATGTCAAATTGAGAACGTTAAAAATGAAGAGAATGAATATTACATATTAGGTGACATAAATAGGGAGGTTCTAAATGAATAAATAAAGACAAAAGAATTAGATTTTGTTTAACCTTCTTGGATTTTGCTAATAGTTAACGAACCCATTAGAGTAACATCCAATCGAACAATACATGCAGACC
Source organism: Megalonaias nervosa (assembly GCA_016617855.1). NCBI lineage: Eukaryota > Metazoa > Mollusca > Bivalvia > Unionida > Unionidae > Megalonaias > Megalonaias nervosa. Next base: position 6,164 of record JAECUM010059803.1, read on the forward strand.
ATAAAATGTTTCAAAAATGATTGTTTAAAATTGGTTTAAGTGATCAGTTTGCAATTTTTATCGAAAGAAAGAATACCAAAATGTAGGAGAAAAAATCTTCATGAATCCGTCACATACAGATCTTTCAAAAACGTTTAATAATTATTGTTTCTTAAAGGATTTAGAGCAAATCCCATGGGACACTATAAAACGTTTTGATGATACTGGTGATATCGTAAACACATGGTCTGATCAGTTTTGGACGCTGTTAATAAACATGCACATTTGAAGATGGATTGAAGTATAATCTTCAACCTGGCCGAGTCATCACATAACTGAATAAATTCAGAAAGGACGAGAGAACCTGCAACCTGTCCGTAATGAATATGAAAACAAAATCTGGAGTAATAAAGAAAGCAAAATAATTAAAGAAGGAGAGAGACACCACAATAAATAGTTCATAATGGAAAGAAAAACATCCCAAACCTAAGTGCGATTTTTTGCAATATTTGAGCATGGAAGTACAACAATAACTGTATACATTCATAATTAATGATAGCAAATTTGTTTATGAACCAGATGACATTAGAAATATTTCAATGAATTCTTTGTAAACATTACCTCTACAATTACAGGACATAAATTAGACTGATAATTCATAACTAAAATGTTTGATCCATAAAACGTCTAAATGATTTTAAATTTGAAATTCCTGAAAACAGTTTCGAGTTTGGTTTGAATGACATCAAACAGGTGGATATTCCTAAACCTACAGTACTTGACATAATTCGTCCAACACGTCTTAATGTAGGTACATCTTTTTTTTGCTAATAATATTACATTTACACAGTCTGAGAACAGGAGAATTTTCTAATCTTGAAAAAATGACAAATTACTAGAAAGAAAAGTGCACGTTTTTTAAATGAAAAATCTCAACAATCATAGTCTCATTGATGAAAATCAATCTGGCTTTTCAAAAAGCTAATCTTGTTAAACTGTGCTTAACTCGATGACAGACAAGTGGATGAAAGCCATCCATGAGGGAATGTTAGTTGGTACCATAATGGTTAATTTTAGAAAGGTTTTCGACATTTCAGATCATGAAATTCGTCTTGGAAAATTAAAACTTTGTCCTTGCAGTAAAGATACTCTTAATTGGTTCACATTCTGCTTGAGCAACTGCTTTCATCAGGTAATTTTAAAAGATGGACACCTATCTGAAAACAAAACAATACGTTGTGGAGTAACTTAAAGTTTAATCTTAGGACCCATTTTATTTGTTCTGTTAATAAATTATCTACCCTTAAAAATAAGAGATGCAGTCTCATGAACTGACATGATGCCCAAAGCAATCAAGATAAAGGTGTGAAACACGTTCGACCTGCTTTCAACATATTTCAAATATGGTGCAAGGAAAATGATATGATCCTCAATGCATACAAAGCAAAATTCTTGTTGATAACAACAGGACAGACAAGAACAAGATTACAAACTAATATGCTGCATGGTCTCTATGATAAGCTTGATCTGAAATGACTTGTTTTGATAAACTTCTTGGAATATTTGAGACAATAACCTGCAATTTACCGTACAGAGCTATATTTTACAAACGTTACATTTAACCACGTCAAGACTACTGCAGTATGATTTGGGGAAAGACATCTGCTACATATATGAGAAAAACATTCCAGACTTCAGGAAAGGGAATGTAAATAATTCTTGATCAACAAATATATGATGTTCAAAATGCGTTGCATACAATCAAAGCATTACCAGTGTATGAAAGAATAAAACTCTGCCCCCTTGGCGTGACTACCATTTTACAAGAGAGAGAATCGACCGGTGTTGTCGATTCTCAATGACTCTTTGTGGACGGCAAGTAGTAAAAAGAGACTAACAAGAAAGACATTAAACACAAGAATTTTGTTTAGCAATTTGAGATGTCGCGCATTATTGTTTCAACTTTAATTGAGTTTCAATCAATTAAACGCAAGATCTAAAATGTTCAAAAACAGCACTTCAATTGGATATAAAGTCATTAATGTTTTGTCAATTCAGTGAGTTCTGTTTTGTTATTGATTGTCTTTGTTTACCCGCGACAAATGCTCGGTGAGAGTTGAATGCGCTGAAGCTAGTTAAAAAATAGTTTTGCACTGTTTAACGTCATGGATTGATTAAGATAACTGCAACAAACTGACAACCAACAGTGCAACACTAATTTTTAATTAACCAAAGCGCTTAGGACTCTCGCTTTCGAGTCTTTGTCAACGGCAAACACAAAACAAGACAAACAATAAATAGAAGAAAGCGTTGAACGCTGAAATTACAAATGTTTACATGACTATTTCCATTATAGCTCAAAAATGTTTACTGTTTTGCCTAGATGGCTTCAACAAAAACTGAATGAGAATTGAAAGCAATATATATATATATATATATATATATATATATATATATATATATATATATATATATATATATATATATATATATATATATATATATATATATATAAACAGTCTTCCCAACAGTACCGATTCAAAGGAGAGAAAAATCGTGTTGATCAGGGAAATGATAGCTATGACAGAAAAACTGACAAAGAACTGATTTGAAACCAGCCTAAGGGCGTTCGGAGTCGATTTGTTTGTCAAGGGCAAAGGGCCACAAAAGACGAGTACATAAACGAAACCAGAACAAAACACAAAATAATAAAACGTAATGTACAGAATCTAAATGATCTTTACAAATAATATTGTCATGTATATTTAATTTATATTGTGTTCTTGAATTTTAGCGTGATTGAAGGTAGAGGTTTTTGCCTACCTGACTTGTGTCATGTTCTTTTTAAGATATTTACTAAAATTTGAGTTCAAACTAGTTTGCTAGTTTAGAAGATTCCGGAAACGAACTTATATTTACAGTTCGGTGGAAGTATCCATTAGATATTTGGGTTTTGCAGAACACTCAGTTGCTACATAGGTCATAGGAATTTAGTAAACATATATTCATCCCTGTCTTATTTCAGCGTTTGAGAATCTATTATCAGAGTTTGCGGTTGTGTTCGGATAGAATTTATTTAAATTATTCATTGGAATTTCAATGTGCTTATTGACTTTTTAGACTGAAACACAACTTTGAGATTATTCATAATTCATTCAAAGACATTCTGAATGATATAATTGTGGTACATCATAACATTCGATATTATTGGAAGTCATTAGGAACGTTTTTATATTTTTAGATTTGTGATAGAACATTGATTGTCATTTGAGATTTAATTCACAATATTGTGTCTTTTCAATTTTCACTCTGTCTTCTAAGGAAATAAATTGTTGACTTGTACATAAATTGTTTGTGTAACTTCCTTATTGCTACTTATTTTAAGACCTAGAGTCGTAACAATGTGTACATAAACGATATACAGTTTATAATAAATACAGCTGAACAAAGTTGAACGTTGCTGCATTTTAGTGCATTTAAAGCGGAAATGTCTAGAACAAAGGACCCCAATTGATGACGAAAGTACGTAGGTCAGCAAAGAAACATTTTGTGCCATCTACTATTATCAAATTATATTTTTCATTCCGGATCCGATATTTTGATGATCTGGCGGTTTAACAAAACCTGTAGAAGTGATGATCTAAAGCAGCATTGGATCATTGAGTTAGCAATATTTATTAGCTTAATAACGGGAAAAAATAAACTTTTAATGCGTTTTTTTATATTGGAAATTTTTTTTTCCAGAAAAACTTATATTCCTTCCACCTTGCAAGATCCATTTTATACAAGTTTAAAAATAAGCGGATATCACGTAATTGCTTTTACCTTGTGTCCACCGGCTAATACATTCAGGTAGAGATTATTAACGCTACATTAATTATTATTTACTTCAGTGCTAAACGACATTACCTTACAGCTTGACCCTGTGAATAATGTATTTGGCATTTCCTTTCGCACGGTGTTTAGAAACGTCAGTTGATGTTATTGGACCTGAGAATGTGCAATAGAATTTCTTATAGAGTACATCGCGAGTATCAAACACAAAAATCCCATAAATTTGATTGGAGAGTTCTCGTTATTTTACGAATAACACATTGTTATCATAATGCAATTGCACGCAACGTAAAACAAGACACGTAATTACTTAATATCTCAACTGTATAAAGCTGATAATCTAAAGTTCCTGGACTGAAGCCTTAGCACGAAATTAATTTGACATTCTTTTTCTCTTACACTTGTCTCTCCGGTACTTGTTGTTGGCAAGAACTGTGTGTGTTCAGGTATGGCTAACAAAAATCATATTCAGGGATCCTTTTTTGTTTCAACACTACTGTTGTGTAAGACTTTAACAGGTAACATCTACATCAACCATGACATAGAGGAGTATGTCATTTGATGGAGGAATTATAACAACACAAAACAACAAATGATGGGGAACAATTTGGGCAAATGTTAATATTATATCGTTACGATATAGTTCGTATTCAAGCACGTGTTCGTGCGTATATCCGTGATTGGGTTCCATTCTTTTAGGGGCATGCGCGTTTGGTTCAGTGGGTATGGATATTTGTCTGCTTGCAGGGGAGGCGATGTGCAATGTAACTCTACGACCAGGTCCAAATCCCAGTAGGGGACGAACTAAATATTCTTCAATTTGCATGATAATATTCTTTCTCAATAAATAGTTTCAGTACATAATATAATGCATTCTCCTACAGGATCCAGAGATAACACTTTCATCTCTTCGTTCTTATGTATGTATGTATGTATGTATGTATGTATGTATGTATGTATGTATGTATGTATGTATGTATGTATGTATGTATGCATGCATGTGTGTGTATATATGTATGTATGTGTGCATGTGTGTGTTACCAAACTTGTGGAGACCTCTTAAAGGAATCGCGTCAGCTTTACATTTTTAAAATAAGTAACATACGTTCTGGTATGTAATTTTGCAAGCACGGAAGTGTATGTAATCAAGATTTCAAGAAGTATAAATTAGTAGGACTGGAAACAATACTCAATCATCAAAGAAGCTGGGTAGGAGGAACAGAACGGATGCTTTGAAAGAGAAACAACTGATGATAAGCGATATAAAGCACCGTAAATCATCAAAGCAATAAATACTGCTCCCAAGTCCATATTCTTACGAAGGTATGTGAAACAAAAGATCGTCAAAGCGATGAATACAGTATACACGTCCTTATTCTTACGAAGGTTCGTCATCTGTATCCAACGTTCGTTTATCCACTTCGTTCCACAAGAACCCTTGGCAAATTTGGCTTGCTGAAACGGTATATACTGCTTCGCTATATGATTCGACAGAACTGAAAGAAACTGATCCAATCAGATTCCTTGTTATATTTTATTGGGAGATTGTTAAGAATAATCTAAGCGGTTTCCGTACACAACGACACATGTCGCGCTTAAGTTGCTCTGATTTACACATTAAGCAACTTTTGATTCTGAATCAGTGCCTGTGGACGTCGTATTGAGTACCTAATAGGTAAGGAGTTCTTTAACTGGTCAGTGGATTTCCTTTGCGATGGGCTTGGGCCTTTTGTTCGTGAGACAACGCTTGTTCAAAGCAACGTTTCAGCAAGCAAAATATGCTAAAGATTAATATGAAACGAAGTGGTTCGACGACCCTTGGCGAGAAAAAATAACTCAGGTTAGGCAGACGAAAGTTCTTGTAAGGTATTGCCAACGTTGCTAAGCCAAAATTGTAACTTCTACATGCCTTTTGTTTCCGTTAGAAAAGGGTTCATATGATGACCACAGACGTATGATAAATCACTCGAAAAACTAATTTAGAGATTATAATCGGGTAAACAGAGGAGAGACAAGAATTCATGCAAATGTTAACATGCTATATTACAACGAAAAGTGTTGTTTACGATTAAGTCATTTCCGGCTGACTTGACGTGCTATGTCAGGCGTACTCAGTCTTCAGAATTACGCTTAAGTAAATACAGTGAAATACTCTTTTAGGTAATTCATTAAGAAATTGTTCATATGTACGTCAAAGTTTCAATGTATCACGACTTTGATGCGTTTGTTGGATCTAGAATGTAGAATAGGTAACAAACGAGCTACCCTTGCGGGATCCAGGATGTTGAATAGGCCAGTTCTACCTTTGTAAGATCTAAGACGCTTAACAGGTCAGAGCTACCCTTGTGGGATCTAGGATGTAGGATATACCAGAACTACCCTTGTGGGATCTAAAATGTAGAATAGACCAGAGCAACTCTTGTGGAATATAATATGTAGAACAGGCCAGAGCTATCCTTGTGGAATCTAAGATGTAGAATAGACCAGAGTTACCCTTTTGGGTTCTAATATGTTGAATACACCAGATCTACATTTGTGGAATCTAGGATGTACAATAGGCCAGAGCTACCCTTGTTGGATCTAGGATGCGCAATAGGCCAGACGTGCCCTGCTGCATCTTTTAAGAGACAGTTAATGGAAGAGCAATTTATTTGCTGCGGAATATATCCATAGATGATGTTCCAGAATGAGGTTTTAGCCTTTTGAAAATAAATGCGGTGTAATGGTGGAAACTTTTGTAGAGATAATTTCAGTACAGTCCGTCTTGGTCAGCGTGACACGTTAACATTATTTTTGACGTATTGTCCACTGCTAGGGATGGCATCTGTTATCTTTGGGGCATGAATTGAATTTTATTTAGAGCCCGTTCGATAACGATCGAATAGATATGTCAATGTATGGTTAAGTGAAGGGAATTACAGGGTTTAGACAAAAAAGCAAACAAATTTGGGAAATATTGGGCCCTTTGAAACAAGTGTTATTAAATGGTATTTTCCAGAATAGTTATTAATAAAGACGGACTAGAGAGAATTATTCGGACATTGATGAGACTGTTAAAAGTTTGTCCGTTTGAGAAAGTAATCCTGATTGGCTAAGCGAAACGGGTGGGTGGGTGTGCGTTTCCCAGACGATATTCAAGGTTTTAAAGTAATCTCCTTCGCCATATTTAGTCAGTCCGAGTTTCTCAGCCGAAAGAGGAAGATGTCTCGAGATCGGCAAAAAGTACTCTTCTCGTTAAATAAATCGTCCAAGGGACATGGGTCTGGAAATTTTGATAGATCCGAAAAAATTTAAAAGACAGATGGACTTATCTGATGAGAAAGGGCTCAGGAAGGCACATAGATATTTTCTCAAGTGCATACAATATGTTCCATGATGTACATTTGTAACTATTTGTTGAATTTATTCATTTAGATTCATACTTCCACTTTTCTTGAATTTAGAAAATAACTGTGCATTCGTGGTCTTGAATGTTATATGATTCATGGATCGTAAGAATGTGGTACAATATTTCACTGATCTGAATGAGTTCGGATTTAGTGGTTTTGTACTATATATAAATCATGTATCTTAGGAATCTTATGCATTTCCTTTGACTGGAACTGTCATCAGTAAATTATCTGTCTTAAACAATTTATATCATATTTGATGAGATTTTTTTTTCTTTGGAAATGTAATTCAGTGTAAACGCTAATTAGCAAAGTAGTTAGGACCAGGAGTTAAGTCCATCAATTCGTTTGTGTAAGTGTGAATTCTTTTCAACTGAAAATCGATGGCGTTAGCATTAGGAACGTGAGTCGACTGACAGTTCAGCTAATAATTAACATTTAATGGTTATCCAAGAGGTCTAAATATGCCATGTTCCAGTAGGAAGCGAGTAGCCGCTAACAAGATTGATTTATGGCAGTGTAAATGTGTATTAGGCGACAAACTGAACATAGCTTAGTTCTGTTGCATTACGATAAGACAATAACTGACGTGAAAAGAGTGGGAACAGTATTTCAACCCTGGAGAAGGAAACACCTGACACTTGTTTAGGTTGGGTATTATATTTATTTAAAGGAAATAGCTCCATGTCTCTATTACGCAGTGGAAGAGCACAGTCTACAAGCAGGACGGCTGATGACCCAAGGATAGAGGAGAAAAGGAGAGAGAGAGAGAGAGGGAGTAGGAAAAGAAATGAAGCAACGCCGACCAATTACCAGCTGTGATTTGGTAAAACTGGAAGAAAGCAGGTTATACTGACATGCCTGTAATTTGGGTTCGATGAATCACTCGATTTTACGATGCAATTTGTTTTATCGGTTTAACAGCACGGCTAATGGAATTTAACATAAAAAAATTTTTGACTCTATTTCTAAGAGAAAATTAATCATTCAAGTGGTATGTTCAATTTCATTTTGTTTATATAATTGATTAAATTGTTATATTTCCCATACGGGGGTTCGTGTTGTTTTATTGTATATCTCTACTCAGATCTCTATTATTCCATCCATCCATTTCATATTTTATTTTATTGTTTACTCGACCCGGGCAACAATACCGATGTAGATAATCTTCTATATAACGATAACCAAAACATAATAAGGAAGGGGATCTCACACATCATCACCAACTGACACATGGTTTATATAGAACAGTTCACCCGACATTGAAAGGATTTTATCACTTTTGTCTTTATCTTTGTTTTAGATGCATATAGTGGACGTTTGCACATACCGTTACCATTGATTGTTTGCGCAACGGTAAATATTTACTTTATGGTGGCATGGATTGTCTTCCTAGATATCTTGACAAGGTTTTATCGTATATCATTTTTACTACCTAGTCTTTGCTCAAAACTAGACAACCAGGAATGTGCTAATCTGCCATCGAACCCTACAGACATGCTACACACATACATCACCATTTAACTACGCTTTGAGTACATTGGTACTGAAAGTGAATACTAAATTCTTAATAGCACTTATATTATTCATCTGTGAATGTGCTACATTGAGCTTATGTAATTTGACTGGACACAGAACTACGTTGATTTTATGTAATTTGACTGGACACAAGTGTTACGCTGATTTTATGTAATTTGAATGGACACAGTGCTACGTTGATTATATGTAATTTGACTGGACACAGTGCTACGTTGATTGTATGTAATTTGATTGGGGACATGCTATACATTTACTTTCTCCTGGTTTTTATATAACGTCATTATGATAACGTTCGCAAGCTATACCTAGACTATCATTTCGAAACAATTTGATCTCAGACATGTCAAGTATTGAATCGAACAATTACTTTCCTCTTGAAGGAATTGCAAATTATTTTATAGTGTTACCTGACTAGATAAAAGCAGAACTTTCTCTAGTTCTGTATATTTCAACTGCCTATATTTGAAAATTGAAAGTGGATTGATTTAATACTTGGCAAGAATTTGATAAGACATTATTTCTGTCTGTCTTTCCCAAGCATCTTTTATTTATTAATATAATTTATATAGTTAAGTTTAATTGATTTCTACTCCCGTAGAACCATAAATCACGCTAACTGCGTGTATTGCAAGGAACAGTAGTGCCTCATAAAGTGACAGCGATCTGAAACAGCGCATAGAAGAATTATTAATTTATAGAGTAATTCACATAGTTACGACTGCATAACGAAACGTACGCAGACAGATGCAGTGAAACTTGACATCTTAAATTCATTAATATCCACTGTGATGGGATTGTTCTTCGTGTTCTTGCAAAGGTATAAGATTTTGATGTGAGCTTAACCAGACGTGCAGACAAACCAAAGTTTCAAATGATGCAGACTGATTACAATTATATGAGATTTAATTACGCTTAGAAATTTAATTTTGAAAGTGCACGTGATTTATATCTTTTTAAATTGCATTTCAGTAGATCAATACTCTTGGAAACACATGAAATGTCCGTGTCTCAACTGTAATACTTCTGGGTTGCCATTATTACTATTTTACTTTTTTAATTAGGTTCCTAACAGCTGCCATATTTTGTAAAGTACATATCAAAATGATTGAGTTAAGGTGGGGACAAGTCCTGAAATGCGTTCCGTTTTCCGCGAGGGGCTTTATGTAAAGACATATTTTAAGACACCTGTGAAAGTGACACGTTCCTTTATTGGAGGTATCTCAACACTGGAATCAATAAAATAGTAAAATGGACGAAATGCTGTGGGAAATGTCAACATTGTTGTCTCTTTCAGCCGTTAGTACTTGAAAGAATCCCATTTACTACGTTCATGAATAAAAATGTTTACATTTATGTTAGAATAAGGGATAACAATCATGTTTGCGATCTGAGGACATTATTGGTGGTTTTACTGCTGGAAACATCCATTGTATTAGCTCCTCTGACCTGCCACCCATAAGACTCAATTTGTGACGGCAAAACGACCGATGAAGTCCCAACATTCTCTAATTAAAACATGTTATTCCCCTAACGGTTGTTGAGGATGTGGACATTTTAAAAGGTAGATCCACTTACCGAAAAACAATGTTGCCTTTGGAGATCTGAGGGTATTAATGGTTGTTTTATTATCGCAAACTCAGATGTACCGGCAACGTATAAGACTATAGTTATCGTGATGAAATCATCGAACACGTGACTTGTATCTAAATTTTAACACATATTTGAAAACGTTTGCAAAAACGATAGCAGAAAATACGTGAAAGGGAGAGTCGTTACGTCACAAAGGCACCAACAATTCCATATAGTGAACTTTTAGGCTCTATTGCCGCAGTTCTGACGTGAATAAAATCAGAAAGCTGGATGCATTCGCTAATGCGTCAGAATAGTTCATCTCTCAACCCTATGAAATTCGTTATATGGAGAATTACATTTTCAATAGTGACAGGAAGTATGACAAAAAGACACATCACAAGATGGGCATACGACTGACGGTGAAAGCAGACAGAATTGATGCATGAAAAAATAAACTATTTTACTTCTTATTTTAAATCACAAAAATATTCATATTTTTGCCTTATTTTGATCATAAAAATATTATTTGGTTATATTTTTAAAAAGGCAAACTCGTAGCATTGATCAGTCACTTCGTGCATCACTTTATTCAGGTAAGGTGTTATTGTTGTTGTTTTGGAGATTACGCCATTTCTGAGCGCAAGAAAGGCTATACATGGCGACCAGTATAACTGGTAGAGCAAAAAACCCGGAAAACACAGGTAAGAACCACCGACCCACTGGAAGCTACTGGCAGATTTCTCGCATACCCACACTGGCCGAGCCTGAGACTCGAACACATGCAAATTGAAAATGAAGCGATCGGTAAAGGAGAGCGCTTCAGACCACTCGTCCAGGTAAGGTGATAAGTGTAATTATTAGCAAACTTGAGGGGCTGCCGAAAAACTACCATGATGCAGCACACAGATGTTGGAGAAGTTTGAATTTAAGTAACGATGCATAGTAAAGTATTGGGTCGCGTCTGAAGAAAATAATGCAGCTGAGTGGTAAACTTTCCAGTACTTCGATTAACATTTAAATGGCTTTATGTGTTGAAAGAGTGATGTAGGTATGTGTTTGATGAAATTCTCTTTTGCCTAAATATATTAGCTTACAGATTATAAAATACTATAGGATTTAAACATAATAAAACCCTCCTCTGCTTATAAAACTATATAAAATGCAGATTGGTAGTAATTTTAATCTCCTCCTTTCGAGGATGAGTTGATGACTTGCATCATTGAAATGTATTCATGTTACCCCGGATCAACACTGCACTGTTTAAACAAATTGTATAGATAGCAGATTACTGATTGTCCCATGGCACAGCACGGAATAACACAAGAATTAGTAAACGACATAACAGTTTAAAGAATAACAAATAAAACTGAAAATTTAACTATGCTTCCTGATTATATTATTATATTTGTTTTAGTCCTATATCCATTTTATACGTTAAGGGTGTGCATCTTAGCTTATTACAACTGATTATAATATAATTCCCAACTAATTTGATTTAAAGCGATATAAATGCCAAATAATCCAGTATAAAAGTATATAAATGCCAAGTTATCTAGTATAAAGGGATATAAATGCCATGGTGTCTAGTATAAAGCGATATACGTGCCAATTTATCTGGTTTATAGCGATATAAATGCCAGGTTATCGAGTATAAAGAGATATAATGCCAAGGCATCTAATAAAAAGCGAAAGACATGTCAAATTATCTTGTATAAAGCGATGTAAATGCCATGTTATCCAATATAAAGCGATGTGAATGCCAAGTTATCCAATATAAAGCGATGTATATGCTAAGTTATCTGGTATAAAGCTACATAAATGCCAGATTATCTAGTATAAAGAGATATCAATGCCAAGCAAGCTGCTTGACAAAGCAATCTAAATGACAAGTTATCTAATATGCAGCGAGATACCTGACAAGTAAATTAGTATAAAGCTACATAAATGACAAGTTATTTAGTCTAAAGTGATATAAATGCCAGGTTTTCTAGGACTTGCGGAGAATGCTACAGATGGTAATTAGCAACCTTGTGCTTAAATGTAAGCAGAATCATCCTATTATTTCTAGTTTATTGAGAATAAGCATTAGAATATTACAGTGAAGAAATGTTACGAAAACTAGATTACATGTTTTCGGAGAGATTTAGGATGTGTAATGTTTACATGAGTTTTCAATCCTTTCTTTCTCAATAAGTGTGAAGCGAAAACTCGTTTCTCAATTTTGACCCAAATGCCATTAATTGCATTACTCGCCATTTAATATCAAGTACCTTGACAACCACGATCTTGTTGATTCCTGCAAAAAATTAGGAGTCCAAGATTCGGGATGAAGACGGCTTTAATAGTAAGACTCTAATCTATTTTCATACTTATCGAGTCCATTAGGTGAATATTACGCATAAGAAAGGAAATATAGTTAGTTGCCATGTAAATAACAAATATTCTAGTTTCTGTGGATAAGAACAGATTTAGAATAATCCCAGGGTTGTAAAAAATAGGTATAATCTGTAATAAGTACAGAACTGCACGTTACTTAACCCAGACTAATCCCCATGTCAACGCCGAGATATCTGCATTGGCTCGGATTAGTGACTATCTCAACGCTGAGAAAACTGCATTAGCACGGACTAGTGTCCATGTCAACTAACTGATATCCGCATTAGCTCAGACTAGTGTCCATGTGAATTAACAGATATCCGCATTAGAAGAGACTAGTGTCCATGACAATTAACAGATATCCGTAATTGTACGGGCTAGTGTCCATGTCAACTATCAGATATCCGCATTAGCATGGACTAGAGTCCATGTCAACTAACAGATATCCGCATTAGCACGGACTAGTGCCCATCTCAACTCTGAGACATCTGCATTAGTGTGGACTAATGCCATTTTTAGTGCTAATACATCTGTTTTGGGTATGAAATTTCAGCAGCTTGAAATTTAAGTCCGCGTGACAGACATCTGTACCAAAAACTCCTAAAGAAGTGCACTATTTTCCTGTAGTCAAGTTGAAAGAGTGTACACGTCGTTGCTTTTCAATCAAAACTGTTTACATTAGCCGAGACAGCCCGTAAAGACAAGCAGGTATGTTTAACATTGAATGATTGTGCATCAAACATGCAGAATTCCCTTTTCCTGATTTGTTGTTGCACATGCCTCCGACGAGTGACAGGCAATATGCTTCAAGAAACTTGTAATGAAAGTTGTTTACATTGCACGGCAACGTTTATTGTTTTAAATCTCGCCAAACATGACGAATTGCAATTGGTTAATTGGCAGAGAAATGTTGCCAGTTTGAGTGCTACGATTGTTCATGCTGCATTACGTTATTTCCTTGAGGTTTCAGTCAAATTAACGTAATCACTATGTTAATTTATAAAATAAAACTAAAAATGATATTGGTCAACAATATTCCCAGCTTATACTCACTGATCAATCGAGACTAAATTATGATAAACCCTCATATTCATAAATCCAGACTAGATTATCATAAACACTCATATTCATAAATCCGGACAAGATTATCATAAACACTCATATTCATAATCCGGACAAGATTATCATAAACACTCATTCAGAAATCCGGTGTAGATAATCATAAACCCTCATATCCATAAATCCGGACTAGACTATCATAAACCCTAGTATTTATAATCCAGATAAAGTTCTCATAAACCCTCATATCCATAAATCGGATTAGATTATCGCAAACCCTCATATTCATAACTCCTTACAAGACTACAATAAATCCCAGGCCTCGTATTCATCAAACTCGTCCACTTGCGTGCGCGCGCCACCTTAAATATTGCATCAGTTTTGTTTAATTGCCATAACTACTATTTTTAAATTAGATTCACGGCAGTTTGCAATTAAATTTTTTATTATCCAAATGTAAAACACTAGTTTGATTTTTTTACATCCAGTCAGATACTGCTCGGTCGATTAAACTCTCAAGTTACGAATGCCAAATGGCAGCCTACTGAGACTCAAGTCTCGGATCAGCCTATCGAGACTCTTGTCTCGAGTCAGCTTCATATTTGCTATATAACTCTTACCAAGCTATTAACTCGCATCCCCGAGAAGTTACCGTCTCAATATTTCTTTTCTTCCGTTATTCCAATATTTTCAGAAAAAGAGCAGTTAATCCTGGAAGAATATCTGCATAACTGCTCATTAATCCCACATGACATATCTTTTAAACTATGGTTTAAGAGACCAGGACATATTTTCTGTGCCTCTACATCAAATAATATCTTAACAACTGTATCTTTTCAGCCATCGTGTTCATTTTATTACTACACTTTCATCAAACACTCACGAATTTATAGTGGATAGGGGAACACAGTTTGCATAAAAATCTTTGCTCTCAGTCAACATTCATCCATAAAACTCCGAGAAAATCGGAAAACTTACTGGCAATATGATTGTCTTAGGCAGAGATCAATAATAAATTGAATCAAAGACAGGATTATAGCAGCAATAACAAAGACGGAACTTCAAGAGGTTTCTGGACTTAATCAGGGAGTATTACTGAATGTTCTCACAATTATGGATGCCAATGAAATTTATTCTAATCCCGGATCAGACGAGTAATATTTACTGAACAATTGATTATGTATTCATGACAAAATCAATGGGGAATAGAAGACGATAAGAGAAGAAGAAAACAAATGAACACATTTGTAATCCTACTGTACATGCAATCAGTAATCAATATGAATCTATATATGATATCAGTAATTAATAAAAATCCTACTGTACATGCCATCAGTGATCAATAAGAATCCTACTGTACATGCCATCAGTAATCAATAAGAATCCTACTGTACAAGTCATCAGTAATCAGTAAGAATCCTACTGTCCATGCCATCAGTGATCAATAAGAATCCTACTGTACATGCCATCAGTAATCAATAAGAATCCTACTGTACAAGTCATCAGTAATCAGTAAGAATCCTACTGTACATGCCATCAGTAATCAATAAGAATCCTACTGTACATGCCATCAGTAATCAATAAGAATCCTACTGTACATGCCATCAGTAATCAATAAGAATCCTACTGTACACGCTATCTGTAGTCAATAAGAACCCTACTGTACATGCTATCTGTAATCAATAAGAATCCTACTGTACATGCTATCTGTAATCAATAAGAATCCTACTATACATGCCGTCTGTAATCAATAAGAATCCTACTGTACATGCCATCAGTAATCAATAAGAATCCTACTGTACATGATATCTGTAATCAATAAGAATCCTACTGTACATGCCGTCTGTAATCAATAAGAATCTTACTGTACATGCTATCTCTGTAATCAATAAGAATCCTACTGTACATGCCGTCTGTAATCAATAAGAATCCTACTGTACACGCCATCTGTAATCAATAAGAATCCTACTATACACGCTATCTGTAGTCAATAAGAATCCTACTATACATGATATCTGTAATCAATAAGAATCTTACTGTGCATCAGTAATGAACAAGAATTCTACGTAAATAATTCCAGAATAGTTACAGTTGTAACTTAAATATTTTCTCTCAGAAATCTACCTAATAATTTCATTTTTGGTGACAGCCAAATTCAATATATGTTCAATATTAGGTTTCATATTGATATTGATCAATGCTTTTGATAGAACATGTCATAGAGGATGAATTGCGGTAAGCAGAAAGGTAAAATCTAACAACAGCTTTATTTAATGCTAGTAATATACCGATGAGATAGTATCATTATTTTAAAAACAATGAATACTTAAAGAAACCTTTGATTGCTATGCTAGATCAGGTGCTAAAAGGGGTTAATATTTTAAAGTAAATAAAATTAAGGAAATTGTATTTATTTTTGACTTCGTCTCCTGGGTCTGAAGCTGTCATAGGTTTATACTTCCTTTGCTCTGAAGTTTCAATATAGAGAAGGTGTTTTTGTTTTGTTTAGACTAGTTATTGTTCCATGTTGATGAAACGTAATATTATTCGATGCATTTATATTTCTTGTTTCCTTCCTCTCCGGATACAGAAATGTTGTACTATAAACTCGACGGATGTTTAATATTTCTCCGGCGTGATATATCTTGGTTGCCAAATGAAAGCAATTGATCCGGACATGGCACAAATTATACTGGACATATTTAACTCTACGACGAGCGAAACAACATTTAAAAGTAAGCTTTGCATATCACTGTCAGGATTTGGAAATTCAAAGTCCAGATTTAATAATTGGCACGAATTTGATTTGACGTTTATGTTCATAATAACTGTTATGTTCCAATATGATTGCATACTAATCGTTTCCAAGTTGAACCATAGAAAGTAGATTTCAAGTACGTTCAGTCTTTTGAATCTCGTGTACCTTTTAAGCACAATAACTCTTCGCACATGAACTGCAATCAGGAGTCCAATACGCAAACGAAAGCGATGAAATTCTGCTATTATAGAACTTTAGTATTATGCCTTGTTTTATTTCATGCAACCCGTACTGAAAAGATTCCTTCCACATTCGACATTCATTAAACTTGAGTAACCACTGGAAAACAAATCTCTCTGTGACTCGTGTGTTCTGGAGTAAATTGAATTAGATAGCGACACATGACATCGCCTTCCATGATATTTTAGAGAAACGAACGCGTTATTTAGGCATCATTCTGTATGCAAATAGTTTACAACTGATTTGCAGACATTTAGCTTAAAAAAAGAAACCAATCATAACCGGGTTGAGGTCTTGTATTATTTACCACACAATGAGAGGGAACTAGAACTCATGACTATGAGCTGATTCCGTCCGTTTGCTGGAAATGATCAATTCCAGCAAACTGTGGCGTAGCTTGGGCAGGGCACGGGGGGGGGGGGGACAGTTGTCCCCGGGCGCCATGTGCCACGGGTGCCAAAATGAGGAAAATACAACTATTCGTTATCTCAGATGCACTCGAAGGGGGCGCCAAGTTTATGTTTTGTCCCCGGGCGCTAAGTAAGGGGGCGCCAAGTTTATGTTTTGTCCCCGGGCGCTAAGTGCCCTCGCTAAGCCACTGCCAGCAAAGTATTATACCCTGTAAATAAAAACAGAACTAACGAAAGAGGAACTGATCTTAATATGTGTAATATTGGTCTATTTTTGGGTCTTTCTTGACATTTTGCGAATAAAAATTAGCAACGTAGTATACCTTGTACTGGTCATACTAATCCATGGAATTCATTCTTATCAAATTAACCCACATGAAAAGGACAAAACTTCGTCGATAAAAGATCTTGAGATTTCGACAAGAGGCCTCCTGGAGATTTCGAGAGGTGAAGTGTATTTGATAATCCTGCAATCTTTAGTTTTAAATCATGAAAATACTAAAGAACATTTCACTTGATCAGAGTAAGAAAATTTACAGTCATATTGTTATCACCTACAGTCTCTTAAAGTCGCATTCCTTCACAAAATTCATTTAGAATTTGCTGTTCGGCATATACCGCTTTTAGGGTTATCCCCTATTTGTGGACTTAAAATAACATCGATTATACACAGAAGACGAGAGCAGCTTTCTCAAATTGCAAGTATCCGCTGTATTCTGGGTATTGTTCCGGGTCCATTATACTTTCAAATACAGAAAGATTTAAGGTCAAGAATAAATCATCTGATATCGAAACTCTGGACAAATGAAAGCAAGCGATTTATACATGATCGTCCAACCCTCGGGTTTATTATGGGTGGGATGTGTACAGTTGCATGCGTAACGCTGACCTCTCGCCAGTTTGACTACATGTTTATGACTAGCAACGTCCTGAAATCACATTAACCTTGTTTACATATTATCTCGTCTGGCGGATGATGCAGGTTCCTGTTCGTATTTTCCAATATTTCTTAAATTTGATTAAATTTTTGTCCCAAAGGTTTAGATATTCTTAATTGGGAGAGGCACACAATCACGTCATGTCAGTATCTCGGTTTTCTATTTTTGTTGTAATGGAATGCAGAGTTAATGTCTTGAATAATAAAGTGGAGCTTCATGTCCTTGGAAATTCAAGAGTCAAATTTAGTTTCATATTTATTGCATCATGCTCATTCGATGGAAAATGTGGTGAAAAGAGTGAATCTCTATTTCTTCCAAATTATGACACGGTGGACGCCGGTGAGAATTGAGAATGTAATCAGATAGTAATTTTTAAATAGGGAAGAATTTTCTTTGTATATCCACAATATTAAGGGTATTAGTAATTGTTTTTTTTGCAAGGAGGAAACTTTATATTTTTAAATTGTGATCATGTGATCAGGGGATAAAGACCCTATGCCCATGGACGCGAATAGAGAACAGGAGTCCAAGACTTCAGTTTTAAATATACAACAAGTACATATTTATGTATAACTGGATAAAGTCAAAACGTATGCTAACTCAGATAATCCTGGCCTTTATATAGAAATATGTAATTCCATGCCATGACTCGACAATGATTTAGATATGTCATATCATCAACTTCATCATATGTACTGGATAATCCCATAGCATGGAATCATATTTAGCCCATTTATGTGACCACCAATAAGAACAAGATCATCTACATCATATTTCTGTCCGCACCCATAAGCACAAAATCATCTTAGTCACATTTCTTCTGACAGAGCCCATAAGCACAATATTATATTCATCAAATTTCTGTCCGCACCCACAAAGACAAAAGCGTCTTCGTCATATTTCTGACGTCATAAATAAGCACAGTCATCTTAATCACATTTCAAGCATCACCCATAAGCACAAAATGATCTTAATCACATTTCAGA
>JAECUM010059804.1:0-11672 GCA_016617855.1 Megalonaias nervosa
TGTGAACATTAATAGGTATAAATATTATATCTTACCCCACTTAAAAACAAACACACAGCGACATCTGGTATACATTTAGGTAAGATGAAAGTTGAAATGATAATATTGTATGTGTGTAACCCAAACGCAATTTCTCTCTGTTTTATACATATGTTATTAGAAGGGTAGATACATGTATTATCTTTCTTTGTGACATAAACCGAGTGAAGAACACATTGGAACGCGCAAATTGCATACAGACGAGTCATATTCTGTGACACTTTCTCTGAGAAACGAGTGCAAAAATTCTGTGCTACCTATGTGGACGTGATAGGATACAGAAATTAAACACTCAGAAAGTTGGTTGTAGATCACCAACTAAACATGTCTCATCCATAATACAACTCGTATCTCTTCCGATTATATTTCTCTATCCAACCAGGGACTTAGAGTTTGGATGAATATAGAACTTGTGTTCGGAAGACGTTTATAATGAGGAAAACGAACAATCACTTTGTCTCAGAGAAACAAAATTGCCTGTTTCTTGCACTACTAAAGCATTATTTTGTCTCATTTGAATACATCTGGCCGTTCAGTGTACTACCAATCTATCGTTTCGTCTTAGAGAACACAATCAGCTGTTCAGTGTATTACCAATCTATCATTTCGTCTTAGAGAACACAATCAGCTGTAAAGTGTACTCTCAAACTATCGTTTCGTCTTAGAGAACACAATCAGCTGTTCAGTGTACTCTCAAACTATCGTTTCGTCTTAGAGAGCACAATCAGCTGTTCAGTGTACTCTCAAACTATCGTTTCGTCTTAGAGAACACAATCAGCTGTTCAGTGTACTACCAATCTATCATTTCGTCTTAGAGAACACAATCAGCTGTTCAGTGTACTACCAAACTATCGTTTCGTCTTAGAGAACACAATCAGCTGTTCAGTGTACTACCAATTTATCGTTTCGTCTTAGAGAGCACAATCAGCTGTTCAGTGTACTACCAATCTATCATTTCATCTTGGAGAACAGATTCAGCTGTTCAGTGTACTACCAATATATAGTTTCATCTTAGAGAACACAATCAGCTGTTCAGTGTACTACCAAACTATCGTTTCGACTTAGAGAACACAATGAGCTGTTCAGCATACTACCAAACTATCGTTTCGTCTTAGAGAACGCAATCAGCTGTTCAGTGTACTACCAATCTATCGTTAGGTCTTAGAGAACAGATTCAGCTGTTCAGTGTACTACCAAACTATCGTTTCGTCTTAGAGAACACAATCAGCTGTTCAGTGTACTATCGTTTCGTCTTAGAGAACACAATCAGCTGTTCAGTGTACTCTCAATCTATCGTTTCGTCTTAGAGAACACAATCAGCTGTTCAGTGTACTACCAAACTATCGTTTCGACTTAGAGAACACAATGAGCTGTTCAGCATACTACCAAACTATCGTTTCGTCTTAGAGAACGCAATCAGCTGTTCAGTGTACTACCAATCTATCGTTAGGTCTTAGAGAACAGATTCAGCTGTTCAGTGTACTACCAAACTATCGTTTCGTCTTAGAGAACACAATCAGCTGTTCAGTGTACTATCGTTTCGTCTTAGAGAACACAATCAGCTGTTCAGTGTACTCTCAATCTATCGTTTCGTTTTAGAGAACACAATCAGCTGTTCGGTGTACTGCCAATCTATCGTTTCGTCTTAGAGAATACAATCAGCTGTTCAGTGTACTACCAATCTATCGTTTCGTCTTAAAGAACACAATCAGCTGTTCAGTGTACTACCAAACTATCGTTTCGTCTTAGAGAACACAATCAGCTGTTCAGTGTACTCCCGATGTATCATTTCGTCTTAGAGAACAGATTCAGCTGTTCAGTGTACTACCAATCTATCGTTTCGTCTTAGAGAACACAATCAGCTGTTCAGTGTACTACCAATCTATCGTTTCGTCTTAGAGAACACAATCAGCTGTTCAGTGTACTACCAATTTATCGTTTCGTCTTAGAGAACACAATCAGCTGTTCAGTGTACTATCGTTTCGTCTTAGAGAACACAATCAGCTGTTCAGTGCACTACCAAACTATCGTTTCGTCTTAGAGAACACAATCAGCTGTTCAGTGTACTACCAATCTTTCATTTCGTCTTAGAGAGCACAATCAGCTGTTCAGTGTACTACTAAACTATCGTTTCGTCTTAGAGAACACAATCAGCTGTTCAGTGTACTCTCAAACTATCGTTTCGTCTTAGAGAGCACAATCAGCTGTTCAGTGTACTACTAAACTATTACTTTATCTCACACTAACAGAATCGGTTCCTCAGTGCACTACCAAACTTTCATTTTATTCATCAAATCGTATATAGAATATAGTTTTTAGGCCCCAATAGCAAAGCATGGACGCTCAGAAACCCAAAACATCGTTCCTGCATTTGGCATACAAACCACACATCGTTCCTCCATATGACATACAAATTTGTAAGCACCTAACAAAAGTAATATGATTTTTGAAAACATTTCAAAAGTCTATATTTCGAAATCATCTCCACGGTTAAAACAAACACAATAACACCGGAAAGTTTCCAAAGTTAATAGTCTGCATCAAAAATTCTCTTCGTTCAGTGTAAATTCAATGTAATCTGAGTCTCGTAACGTAACCATAAGTCTCATTATAAAGGCAGTTCAAAAGATGGGGGCAAGGATTGGGGCCATTATTACAACTCCACATGGCACCATCTCGAGCCGCTTAAGGATAGTGCCTCGGTTTCTACTGCAGCAAATAAAGCCATATTAAAATCTCTGAACTACGCAGAAAACTCTCAAATCTAAAATTCCATCATCGTCTAGGATTCCCTTTTCACTTTGAAAGCCTTTCAGAATCTTAAATCTGAAAACTCATTACTACCCCATATAAAGAGAAACGTTATGTGATAATACATACTGGAGAAATGTTGTGTACTATCTGCTGCCTCATTATATTGGTATAACTGAGAATGACAGGGTAAATTAAGCAGCCAAAGCTGCCATTCATTTATTCATCTCCGAATGGAAGATTCCATATACTGACTTTAAATAGTGTATAATCAGCATGTTCGTCATACTTGGCAAAAGATGTGAAGAAAACTCCACAAACAAAAACCAAACCCACTACTGAGAGTGGCATCCCTCAAATCGGATAAATGCAGCCATGAGGTGGCCTTGTGCCAATCACATATCGAAAACATTCAGCTTGAAAGTACATACATAGAAAGGTGGCATACGATACCAGTGTCCACTGACAGTGGAGCACATTCTTTTCAAGTGTCTTGATTACCACCCTGAGAGACACAATCATTTTGACATAAACAACATGAAGGAACCATCTGATGATGCATCCCCTGATGAAATCTTGGACTTTGATGGTATATGGTTTGCATAAATAACTTTGACTATCGTTTGTGTAAGGATTTTTAATGTATTGCAAATACTTCGTATATATATATATATATATATATATATATATATATATATATATATATATCCATATATATATATATATATATATATATGCCTGATCCAGTATCTGGCGAAGATTATAATAATCCAGTTCAATTTCTTAAGAAATTTTAGTGGTACTTTATTTTGACACGCTTGTAATGAAGTTTCACAAACATATGATTCTGACAAAACTAGTGAACATTCTTGTTTATCAAAAGAGAAGTAAGACCTACAGGAAAGTCCTATATCATCACAGTGAACACGCTTGTTTTATATATAAACAGAACAAATACATATAATACAGAACAAGGTATGTCGCAGATCTTAATAAAAAACACCCTTGTTTTACAAATAAAGCAGAAGTAAAACGGGTAGGGATGTTGAATATCTTTGCAGGACTCAAAACGTGTTCAGTCTTACCTTTGCATGTTATGTGGACGAGCTGTGTAACAATGGTATACAAAGAGTCGAAGTTATCCACAGAAAAGACATTGGGAGAGTTGGAGGATGAAGTTGCAATGTTCCTTAGCTCTTGGTGTGACACCTGCTCACCAATACCTGGCATTAAAAGAAGCAAAAGTCACTAAATTTATAAGGCGAACAAAATTTTCGTTGGATTGATACATCGATCGGTTGAGTAAGCTACAACAAAGCTAATGTTGTATTGTGGTTCCTTTGTGGACTATTATAAAATTACTGATAGTTAAGAATAAATTTTTGACATAAAAAATCAATAATCGTAATCTTAAAAAGTCAATGATTTTATTATAATTCTATTAATTATGATTCAAACGATAAGTAAATCGTTGGTCATGTTGCAAGGATTTTCACTTACCGATGGTAGCAATGCCTTCGGGATTAAGTTTCTTCAGTTCATTTGCCTCATACTTTGTTTTCTCTCTGTACGTTGACATACCGTCTGTGATTACAAACACAAACACCCTTGCCAGTTTTCCATTCGGTCGTAGTCTTTTTCTGGCACTAGCAGCAATTTCGTAAGCTTTCTGCAGAGCTTTGTCGGTCCTAGTTATTCCTGGCTTGAATTTTATGCGCTGTATGGCTGCATTAAGAGTTATGTTATTATCGTAGGTATTCAAGTCAAATTCAACCAGGGCCTCAGAGGAAAACGTGATGACGCTGACCTGGGTGTCGTTAGGACCTATCAAGACGTGGTCCGTGAAATTAGATACAAAGTACAACTGATTCATGAAGTTTTGTTCCATCTGACTGACTGAAGAGTCCAGGAGAAATATCATGTCTGCAGGTTGAGGGTGACAAATTCCTATGACGGACAAAGATAACTAATGAAATATGAATTCACATTTCTAACATATAACAATAGTTGGAAATAGACCAAATACTTTACATGGTTTTGTAGATATCTTGTATATTACCCCTTGCCTTCCGTCCTCAAAGTTGCATATAATTGTATTCTACCCTTGAGGTCATATTGAACCTATTCGCCCCTTGTAACTCACCAGGCTTAAAGCCAGCTGAGCTTATGATCTGGCTCTGCGTCCATTGTGTGATGTGCATCAAATGTCCCGTGTCGTTTGTCTATCAAGGTTTACTTACAAGCAGTGAATTTTATTTAAATTAGGTCAAACGTTGTGTGTCGATTGTCGTGTGTCGAAAAAGGGTTACTTGCTACGACCAATGCTTTTTATTATGCGGTTTGCGTCAAACGTCTTGCGTCTCGCGTCATATGTCTATCAAGGGTTATTGTTTTGCGACGAAAGGTTAACTGGTTATGAATAATTAATGTTATTATGTTGTGTGCATCAATTATCTTATGTCAGGTGTCGACTCTCTATCAAAAGTTACTTGTTGCGATCAGTGACTTTTATTTAAATTAGGTCGAACATTGTGTATCGCGTGTGTTGAGTGTCTATCAAGGGTTATTTGTTACGACCAATAAATTTAATACAATTAGGTAAAACGTCGTCTGTCGCGTGTCGCCTGTCTATCAAAGGTTACTTGTTACAAACATTGAATTTTATTTAACTTAGGTCCAACGTTCTATGTCGCATGACACATGTCTATCAAGGGTTATTTTTATGACCAATGAATTTTATTGCAATTAGGATTTTGTGATCAAATCATGATATGTAAGCTTTTGTGTGTGTGTGTGTGTGTGTGTAATTTGGATTTTTAACGTAACTTTAACAATTTTTTTAGTCATATCGCTACTATGCATTGTGGCAGTTTATAGTGATGTCTAGCACTGGAGCATCTTGCTGCAGACATGTAGCTTGATGTCCCACCTAATACTGACCTCTTAATGCTGAGTGCCAAGCGAGGCAGCTGTTAGTACCATTTTTATAAGTCTTTGGTATGGCTCGGCCGGGGTTCGAGCCCGAGACCTCCCGCATCCAAGGCGGACGCTCTAACCACTAGACCACCAGAGAGGTGTAAACTTTTGTCATCAATACATCCGATAGTGTTAATTATGAATTACGTCAGCCCATATCAACTGATGTTTCGACATATGACTTGCTGAGTTTCATACTACTCTGGAGGTTGTTTATCAGATTAGAATATTCTCACTTTTTATTATTTATAAGATTAGAATGTGCTCACTTTACAGTGTTTTTCAGATTAGAAGTTGCTCACACTAGGCTGTTTATCAGATTAGAATTTACTCACACTAGACTGTTTTTGAGATACGAATTTACACACACTTGTGTTATAAGCTTAGAAGATTACGATCTCCGATCATGTCAATTATTTGTGACATCTGTACTTGAAAATATAGGCATTCTTGAATATAATTGGCTGAAATTGCTGCCATTCTGTAGGTTGTATTACTGAGGATGCTTTGATCAAACTTTGTTTTGATAGTTGATATAATCGTAATGTAGAATGAGTTCGTTTACAATGAGCATTTGGTAGAATTAATGAAGCATTCTGACATCTAAATAGCGGAACTCTAAACCACACTAGAGGCTGCTTTTTTTTATTAAGCTGGGCATCGAAGAATACTTGGAATTCACGTGTGTGCATAAATTGACTGGACAATCTGAATTCTAATTGGTTGAACTGGTAATGACTCCTCTGTCTTTACTTCTGATCGAAAGTTTACATAAATAGGATTAATTTACCATAGGTATTGACAGAGAGCAAAGTGAAAAAAGCATATAGATATTCATTTATTCTGTACATACTAAGAAAGGTAAATGTGTAGATAAACCTTAGTAAAGTGAGGAACTTGATTGGTATTGAGAAAACGTTAAGTCTTTTTTTATTTATAGTAAGCAACTTGCGTGTCATATTTACAACTAAAGCACTTTTAAATAAAGAAAAACAAACGTTTAAGTCTTTTAAAAAGCAACCATTTCCAGTTAAGTAAAGCATATGCTAAATTTAGACAACCGACACATTCCTTAAAAAAACAATGTTTTATTTTATTTACGCTATTTATTTCGAGGTAAACAGAAGTTCAAGAAGTTCAAGCCAGGAAGAATAATGGGACACAAACTCTTATATGATAGGCAGGTGTTCAATCAGCTATGTAGCCCTTTCAGACATTACACAACAGCGACATTATATTACTCTCTGTGACCATCACATTTTAAAAAATTAAACAACTCTTAGCATTGTGTGTCTCTTATATAGTCAAACACATATACTATAAGCTGATTGACGCGATTCACCGCACGTGGTTTGGCCTGTGATAGTCATCTTAGAACTGCGGAAATATATTCATGTAGCTATTATCCTTTGTGTTGTATTATCAGTACAACGTTAGTTTGAACACTGTGTCCATGTTTTACAACACGAGAGGGAATCCTTACACTTTCGGTACAAGAAACAAATAGACATTTTCTTCGAAATGACGTCATGCTCTGCTTCTTAAGTTTAACATTTACGAGTATAAATATATGTGTACATCCATTCTTATATATGATTAGCCACCAGTTTTACAGATTCACCTGTAATCGGTTAAATTGCCTTTTGTACGAATAGAACGACAGAACGTATGAGTTACAAAATGTACAGGATTTAGAGCGTGTACACTTTGCACTGCCTGAATGGTTGCTTCGATGATTTCAGTTAAAACGGCCCGAGCTACAATGTTACTAATTTAATTGCCTGTCATAGGATGAGAGTTTAAAACGAAAGCTTCAAGATAAAAATAATCAGTAAAAGAAATAAAAATAAAATTGAGATGCTCGAATCTAAAAGAAAGTTTGAACATAAAACTAACCCCCCCCCCCACAAAAAACAACATTTTAAATAATGGGATGACGTAAGTTTCGTACTCGCAAACACTTGTTTTGCAGCCAGGAAACACTAGCACACAGAAAGAAAGGCAGATATGTGTGTTAATATACAAGATAACTATAAATTTCTCAGAATATGTTTAGATTTTTAACTGAACTATCACGAACATGTACCCATACATCACACAGACGGTCGAAAGCTTAGCAGGTACATATTTTATGGTTTTCGGATAAATGTCTCCGGAAAAGGAAAACGCAATTAATGGTATCCAGAATTACTAACCTGTTTCACAAAGATCTTCATAAAACCCTGATGGACATCTACACTGGAAAAAGTTTACAAAGTCCACACAAGTTCCTCCGTTCCGACAGGGACCACTGGCACACTCGTCATAATCTAGAATAAATGAATTATACCATTTATCCGGTGTGGGTATGTTCAATCATCTACGTTTCAACAAATAATTCTGCTTCTTCCTCATTCATACTGTATTGTAAAAACAAAATTTTTCAGTAAAGGAATTATTTATAACAGGGAAAAAGTGTGAAGGTATTATGTTGCAGAGCTAGTCTTTCAGATAAACTAATTGCATGTTATAAAATCTCTGCCTATTGTCCGAATAAGAAGGCCCTTGATTTTGGTTTGAAAAGTGCCAAAGATTAACATTACAATTTATAGATATCTGTTGCTATATCATGGTTGACAGGAGACCGATGACTCGACTAGCGTTGCAGATGAAGTGCATGGGTTGTGACTAGAGACCGATGGTTAATTGGTTTTCAAGATGAAGTGTATTGTCCATAGACAGTTGACAGGAGACCGATTAATTAATTAGTATTGAATATGAAGTGTATTGTTTGTGACAAAAGATCGATGAATTGATTGGTATTGAAGTTGAAGATATTGGTTGTGGCAAGAGAATGACGAATTGATTAGTATTGAAGATGAAGTTTTTCGGTTGTGTACAGAAAACGGATGAACTGATTGTTGTTGAAGATGAAGTGTATTGCCTATTGACAGGAGACTGATGAATTAATTGGTATTGAAGATGATGTGTATTGGTTGTGACAAGAGACTGATGAATTGATAGGTATTGAAGATGAAGTTTATTGATTGTGGACAGGAAGTAATGAATTTATTGTTGTTGAAGATGAAGTGCATTGTTTATTGACAGGAGACAGATTGGTATTGAAGATGAAGTGTTTTAATTTTTTTTTGCCAGGAAACCAATGAAATGATAGTTGTTTAGGATGAAGTATATTGTTCATTGACAGGTGACCAATGACTTATTTGGCATTGAAGATGAGGTGTATTGGTTGTGTCAGGAGACTGACATTGGTACTGAATCTGAAATGTATTGGTTGTGACAGGAGACTGACGAATTGATTGGTATTGAATATGAGGTTTATTGGTTATTGCCATGAGACCGATGACTTGATTAGTATTGAAGATGACTCGTTTGATATTAAATATGAAGTGTATTGATTAATGACATGTAACCAAGAATTTCATTGTTATTGAAGATAAAGTGCATTGGTCGTTGACAGAATACCAATGATCGGATTAATTCTCAAGATGAAATCTATTGATTACTAACGGGAGACTAATGTCTTGATTAGTACTGAAAATGAAGAGTATTTGTTAATGGCATGAGACCGATAACTTGCTGGATATTGCAGATAAAGTGCATTGGGTGTTGACAGAAGATCGATGACTTGATTGGAACTGAAGTTTGAAATCTATTGATTGCTGACAGGCGACAGATGTCTTGAATGGTATTGAAGATGAACTGTGTTGGTTACTGACAGTAGACCAATGTCTTGATTAGTATTGAAGATGAAGTGTATTGGATAATGACATGAGACTGGTGACTGTTTGGTATCGAAGATAAAGTGCCTTGGTTGGTGACATGAGACTTGATTGGTATTGAACATGGAATGTATTGGTATTGGCTGTAGACAGGAGACGATGGTTTGAATGGTATTAAAGATGAACTGTATTGGTTCCTGACAGGAGACCGATGGTTTGTATTGAAGATGAAGTGTGTTGTTTATTGACAGGAGACCGCTAACTCTATTAGTATTGGGGATAAATATATTGACTATTGACAGGAGAAAGATGATTTGATTATTATTGAAAATGAAGTGTACTGCTTCCTAACTGAAGACTGATATATTTATTAATATTAATGATGAAGTGTGTAGGTTAACGACATGAGACCGTTTACGTGATTTATGTCAAAGATGAAGTGTATTGGATGTTGACAAAAGACCGATGACTTGGTTAGTATTATAAATGAACTATTTTGGTTGTTGACTTAAGACCGATGTTTTGATTAGTATTGAAGTTGAGTCTATTGCTTGATGACAGATGACCGATGAACTGATTAAAATTGAAGATAAAATATGTAGGTTATTGACATTAGACTGATGTTTTGATTAGTTTTGATTATGAAATTTATTGGTTAATGGCAGAAGTTTGATGATGATTGTTAATATCTTCATCCATTTCCTTCTATGTTTAATACAACTTGCCTTGTGGGTTATACGTAGACCTTGATCTGACGTTAGTTTTTGACGTTTTCAGTATCTCTAACAGTTTCACTGTACAATCGGACTATTTCACAGGCATGTAAACACAATTTCAAGTTCAATACTGCGTGTGTCAATTAGATGTTGCATACTCGATTTAATAAAGCTAAATATTGAGTGGAATTTCCCTACACTATAACACTGATTATAATATTACCTTTGTCGATCAAGACTTTATTTATGTAGGCAAATTAATCTGTATTCATCTATATATATATATATATATATATATATATATATATATATATATATTTGACAGAGTATGTTGCCAAACATAAGGAAACTATACGTTTTGGTAAGACAAAAATAATCTAGCTAGTATAATTAAAAATAATTATAAAATGTTTATAAAGGTGTTGATCAATATTTAAGGTTTTGGCTGGAACAGAATTTGATAATTTACAATATTTAAAACGGGTTGGAAATTGTCATGTACAGTCCATACCGCTGTTGATGTAATACACTTTCTAATATTGGAGCTCAGTTTTGGTATGGATGGAGAGACTTCAGTACAGATTTATTTTCAGTATGGATGGGCAGACTTCGGTAAGAACATATTGTCAGTTGGATGGACAGACTTCCGTACAAATTTATTGTCGCTATGGGTGGACAGATATCAGTACGAATCTATTGCCGGTATCAATAGACAGTCTTCAGTACTAATTTATTGTCGTTATGGCTCGAGAGGCTTCAGTACGAATTTATTGTCGGCATGGATGGACAGGCATCAAAACGAATTTATTGTCTGTATCAACTGACAAATGTCTTGCCGACACGGATGATCTGACTTCGGTACAAATTTATTGTCGGTATGGATGAGCAAAATTCAGTACGAAATTACTGTAGATACGGATGGATGCACTTCAATACGAATTCATTGTCAGTGTGGATAAACAGACGTTAGTATTAATATATTATCAATCTGGATGGACATACTTTAGTACTAATTGTTTTCACTATAGATGGACAGCATTCAGTACTAGCTTGTTTTCAGTTTGGATGTACAGACTTTAGGACGAATTCACTGACGATATGGCTGGACAGACATCAGTACGAATTTATTGTCGGTTTGGATGGATAGATGTCAGTTGCGAATATAAGAATCGGACGATACAAATCAATTTTTTTTAACTATTATACATATCCTATATTGATATTAACCTTGTACTAGACATGGTTTAGATATCATTTCTGTATAATGCTATATCTTTTTATGGTTAAACACTGGTGCGGGGTAAGTAGTAATGAGACCGAAAAAATGAATTAATTATTCAATTAATGTACATGTTAATAATTCCTAAGAGAAAATACGCTAGTCCGGCTTGTTCCTAAATTATCATAAATGTAATAGAAATACTTGATGACATTTTTGTTATATATATATATATATATATATATATAT
>JAECUM010059805.1:0-14434 GCA_016617855.1 Megalonaias nervosa
TTTTATAATCATCGTTTTCAATAGACTTCTTGTTTAATTTTAAACAACATCTTGCTAGTTTTAACGACATTGTTAACACATTATTGGCTATATCATGCCGAGGAAATGGGAGCTTGGTTCCTTCCCAATGACACACCAAATCAGCCGACAAGGTGGGCCTGGGTATGGAACCCAAGACCTTTGGGTTTAAAGTCCAGTGCTCTACCAATAGAGCTACCGCTGATCCTCATTTTAAAGAAATGTCCGTTATAAGAAATAATTCATCTCAATGTCCTGGTATAAGTTTGCTTACATCGGGATATATTTAGGCACGAATAAGGTTTGAAATATGATTGGAGCCAACTATAATTATGTAATAACAATACTGCATTAAAGTGCAGATATTGCAATGTTAGAACATAGCACATTTAAATGTCCATTAAAATTGATCACACAAGAACTCTATTGATCCTATTGCTATCACTGTAATAACAGCAACAACAGCAATAATAATAATAATAATAATAATAATAATAATAATAATAATAATAATAATAATAATAATAATTATTATTATTATTATTATTATTATTATTATTATTATTATTATTATTATTATTATTATTAAATACGTACATGTGTGGATATTATGCAGTCGTTATATTAAATAATGTATAACCTGTGCATATGTCAATCAGTCATAAATGCACAGATTTTCTTTGGTGTTTCTGGGGTCGTTTCTTTATCGAATTCATCTCTGCACGATAATGCGGAAATAAAGACAGTTTATTATTCAAAGTTTCAACCACTGTTACATAAGTAAACTCAAGGCCAATTAGATCATTGAAAAAAACTTCTTGTTATACTTCATAATAATCAATGCAATAGATTTAGTACACGTTTGAGATCATATCGGCAATTCCATAATTTGCATCAAACATTTTGCATGTCAAAGGCGTTACTGTCGTTATCAAGCTAAAGATTCCAACTGATGACTGGACGAGATATCATGACTGCACGCGTATCGTGGGACTGTAGTACTGCTAGAGAAAATGCCAGTGTAAATAAGTGATATTTAATGTTAATTCAGCGTTTTATAACTAGACACTATTCAGAAATAATATGCCCAATTTCAAGCTTATCTTTCTGTTCTATCTTGCGTAACAAGACTTATAGAAGGGCAAAGAACAGACTGATATCATATCGTTTTGTAAGATCTATCAATAACGGGCCACCGTCAGAGAATTCCGAGTGAGAGCGAGTAAGACGGACCGAAAATATCCGAATGACAATGGCGACTTATAATTTGAGAAAATTGCCGAGTGTCGCACGAGTTGATGTCTAAATAATAGGTAAATAGCATTTTCATGCGAACATTGGCTATTAAAACAGTTAGCCTTTGTTGAAACTACCGGAATAAAGACCTGCTAATGGGACATTCAGTAAAATTGGTAACTTACGGCGATAGGACGAAATAATATTTGTTTTTGACTTACCTACATAAATACATGCCAGTCATTATTGGGGATTTTTCAATAGAACGAGAAAGGTCACGTCAGAGACAGCCCTTATCGGTGGTGTTTACCTATGTGATTATGGAGAAACTATGTAACCGACCTTAGTTTTCTCTTTTCTTTGCAAATTTGTCTCTCATTTCTTCATTTCTGTCCGTCTAGTCTTTATTTAATTCTTTTTCAGTCGGTGATGTCATTACTTTTTCTAGGAAAATGTATTCATGCACAGTTAGCGGAACGAATACATTGTACATAAAAGTTGCTTTTCATCAAATCATGCTCAATTTCATACGGAAATGCGTTTGATTTTCGCGTCCAATAGGGTCTCGCTCCAACATTTATTAGTTTTACTATTTTGTCCTCTTCTATCATTAAATAAAAGAAGAACCCGTTGTCTTTCTCTCAAATCTTCAGGGAAAAGGCATCAAAGGAACTTTTTGAGAACCGTGATCGGTTTTATTTGTAAAGTTCATGTTGTAGTTAAAAATCAACGGATTCTGATATACACGAAAGAACACTGCCGAATACAATCGGAATAGTTCGGCGCCTAGGTTTAAAATGAAATTTGATATAATTGCACGAAGGGCTTTTCGAGATGTCAAGCAGTGCTAGTAAAAGGTGAGAAAACAAACCGGGTCCGTGAACATTGTAACTTAAAATCTCTCCCAATCTTTTTGTAATAACATGCGTGGATTTCGATATCATAAGATATACGCGATACACTGAAATATAGTAAATTAAATACCCTTTGTGTAAATTGGTATCGAAATTACAGGTTTTAATTAATTATGATGCTCTAATAAATTGTTATATTAAATCAAAACCTTCAAAGAGCACTCTAAAGTACAAATTTATTCCAGTTTTAAATTCAGACTTGTTGGTCAAACTTTATTTTCAAACTGATTTTCTTAATTACGTGATATCAAGACCGGTTCCCAGAGACGCCCAGCGATTGATATATACATGCCTAGCATGAAAACATTATTATTGGTTTTACTGGAAGGACAAACATACGCTATTATAGTTAGGGAATAAGTACCGACAAATAGTTATTACAGTAATTAAAGGTGAAAACTGTATTGTAGAGCTACGTGCCATCGAAACGTAGCCAGGAGTCATTGGGAATAAAGGACCCTTAGTGAGTGAGAGGGAATTAATAACATCGTTGTCTCTTTATTGTTATTTTCTTGTCGTCTGCTTTGTTCAGCCTTGTCGACCGTTGTTCATTTTGTGTCGTATGCTTCTGCTTGGCTGGTCATTGGTCCTCCAGTGTTTTTGTAGAAAATAGAATTGTTGGAACAACTTGATTGACCAGGAAAAATGAACATTAGGAGCATCAGTGAATGAGAAAATCCCCATGCTGGCGCGGCTGTTTCATGAAATAATCCATGTAATTCTGGCCTCGGTGATATACGGGTTTGACTCATGGGTGTGGGAGGGCTTCCATTCAGTGCCTGAAACCGAAGTACCTATTCGTGCTGTGAGGTGCACCCGTTTTTTTTTTGTTTTTGTTTTTTTTTTTTCTTTTCCTTCTTTTCACTCAAAATAATTTAGATGATTTAGAAACTTAATCAATTTTTGGGGCAAATTTTAGAAATTAAATCTATTAATGCACGTCATTACTATCGTGCAACAATTGTAAAAACACACGCTGGTAGGATGTAAAATAGTGGAGGCTTTAGTACTGGCTTTGATTAAAAAAACTGCTGCCCAATTTAAAAAAAAAACAACGCGCAAGCGTTAAGCTTTTTGTATTAACTAGAATTTGTCGGCGGAATTTGTCAATATTTTCAACTCTTTAATTTATTAGCAAAACTAAAAGCGTACTGAGGTATACAAATGTGAAATATGTTTTGCCGGCATAAGTTCTGGGACTTGAGAAATAGCCCTAAAAATGGCTTGTGTCAGATAACAAACCATTCAGAGAGAAAAGCATTGTGGCGTGACCGAAAAGATTGTACAAGGATGAGCCGGAGAGATCAGCATAGCTTTGGATTGGTATAATTCAAAGTTTGGCACCCTCAGGCAGATGAAAGTTTAGTTCATAGTCCATCTTCTTTGTAGTATGCTACGATCCCTTGGGGAAGAATCAGAAACACACTTCTCACCATTTGCAACGCATGCGCAATAACATTAATCTGATAAAGAAACTACATACCTACAGTTACTACCAAACTTCGTCAACTTGATAAGGAAAGGGGAAAATATTTCATAAAACGAGGTAGAAACAAAGTTTACAAAATAAGGTACAATGTTTTCAAGCCATCACTACGGTTGATGGTAATGTCTTGTGACAACGCTGAAAAGGAGCAATTTTATGGCTCCATAAAGTCTTTCGGGGTTTGTTAAATTCCAGTGAAACACTGCGAACTGGGACGGACGAGTGTCGGTACCACAGTGTTTTCAATTATCATCGTACTTAAAAACTGATTATTTGGATGGGAATATCTTGATTTAGTTGAAGTTGTATCGTTCATAATTGTCTTGTCTTAGAATCGGAAATGGGTTACAAATGAATCAATTCTGGACTGGTGTAAAGACTACAAAAGTAACACACGTTTTATTGCTTTATTTACAGGTTTCTCGACCGCTCACGATGAAAAAGGATGGAATTCAAACGAGGAATAGAAAAATGTCAACGAAGAGTAAGAAAAACAGGAAACTTGCTGCCATGACAGATTTTCTTAAGTCTCCTTACGAGAAACAATTTCCAGCTTTCCCACCCAATTTTAGCCCCTCCATGCACGCGCCCATGCCAACGTACATGACTGGTGGTTCCTCTCTCGGTGGCTCCTTCGGACCGCCAGGTGGGCCACATATGCAACCCACATCCGGACTGAGTCATGGTGGAATTTCAGGTGGATTCGGTGGCAACTTCTCATCATCTCTTCCAACATCTTTCGCATCGTCATTTTCATCATCGTTCTCAAATATACAGAGCATGGGATCATCTGGTTTGTCGTCTGGACTTTCATCTGGACTTAATTTATCGACTTCAAATATGATTGGTGCTGCAATGGCTTGAGAGAGAAAAATACGCGCAGGCAAGGACGCAGTTTTGAACTTTGTTTCATGACGTTTAATTCGGTGCTCTGTCGGCGTTCACAGTTTAGCCTAGCAAGTTTTCTCCTTTGACTGGAGAAAATACAGTGGATAGCCCAGTGAGTTTGACGGCGGCTCATACCCGCAATTGACAAAAGATAAGTCCAACAACCCTTGACTTAATTATATTGATCAGCTTTTCGCCACGATTATATACAGGTAAATTAAACACAGTGCACCAAGGCTTTGGTGTTGAAACAGAATGAGTGAAAAATGAGGTGTTATTCCTTAAAAGCATGGAGGTTTAGAACATGACTCTTCCAGTGAGGAATGTAGTTGCATAGAAAGAAAATAACCGGGATAGCGTGCAACAAACGCATTAGACAGGTCGAATGGCTATATGGCGAAATGTAGGGAGAAGAAAATACAAGCAGTCACGACTACGGATACCGTATGGGAATCGACTAAATAAGGCTAATATTTCAGGATCTACGGCCTGTTTTCTAAGCTTTTTGACTCTATTTCTTTATGAGGCATGGTACAACATTATGGTTGTTTGTGAGGAACTACCCTGAGTAAGGCGACACCACGGAAGCTCATTCTCATAAGAAGACGTGTGCTCGTGAACTGACCTCGAAAATCCCCATTACTGCTCTCAATACAAGATCTAAGGAAAAACAAAACCTAAAAAAAGCATTAATGCAGTACCGATGCTGTAGACTCTGTGACATCTAATTCGGTGCTGTAGTTTCAAATAACAGAAATCTTATAATAGACAAAAGCTATGGCTCATTTCTTAGTTTCAAATGTAGCGCCCTCCGTTTCTCATGTAACATTAATTTTGTTGTGCGGTGCTTTCAGTAATCATTCATTGAAGAATTGCATGAGTTTGTTTAATGTTTTGTAAATAAAAGATTGCTCGACAGACAGATAGGGTTTTTGAAGGCACAAGGCAAGAACGTTTGGGGAAAATTTCCTGTCGGTCTAGTTGTATTTGAATTTGTTAAGAAACTGTGTACATACTAATTTATTTAGATGCCAATGAAGCTAATAAGAATACAAACAACCTGTGTATAAATGATAAATTGTTTATAGTTTTATAATGAACCTTTTGCCTTGAAATGGCTTTGTTTAGTTGACATTTCCCATCTAGTCCCCTTTCATTGTGAATTTGTATCATTGATTTCTCTTGGCCCATTTAATGGGCACTTTCCTCATATTGAAGAGTAAATTTGCAAAAGTTCTCCACTTTTTCGTAAAGAACGGATCTGAGTGAAATCCATAAATAGCGTGTATGTCACCTCGTTCATGCAGGAGCTTCGTCTTTTCTGTGGGATGCTTGCTTCTTAATCAGATCGAGGCCGACCACGTTTCTATAACGGTTCTTAGGTGTTTTTTTAATATTTAATCGATTATCGAAACTGACATTTTTGTACCTGTAAATACATTCCGGTGGTGTTTATAGTGGACATTCATAATAATTCATATTGGTCTGCGTTTTTTCAATTTTATTATTGAGATTGTAGTGTTGAGAAAAAATGGAACAGGAATTTTCTTGGGATTAAAATGTTGAATAATAAAACAGCATACAATTTTCTGCATCGTTTCGACTAATTCTGTAATGTGTCAGTTTTGCCTTTGTATTGATTGTTCTTCAAAGAAATAAACAATTATTACCAGAGAGTAAGCTCTTTGATTTATCGTGTATCCACTTACAAAGGAAACTATGTAGATAATAAATATATGTATTTTTCTTTTTATGATAACTATTTGGGGTTTCAAAATTTTTGGAACTCTTGTTGTTTAATTGAATTTCACCTGACTTTAAATATTCTGTGAAATAAAGGAATTTCAAGGGCTTTTCATGTTTGTTGAGCTTTTCTATTCGAAAACAATTGCCACATCATATAGAGAAATAATTGTAACTTGCTTATATAAATAATTAATGTCAATTTTCAGATGGAACTGTCAAAGCATTATTTACTAAAAATATTACTGTCTGCAACTTGACATTATTTCCGAAGAATTTCACATAGATAACGTCATTCAGGCTCTGATCCTAGACATTGTTCCATTCAATTTGATAAAAACTGTTTGTTTGTTTTTTTTAAAAAACGTCATTCATTGTTTTCAGAGTCTTTTTATTTCTATAAGTCTCTCTGTCGGTCTCATAATTGATAAAAACATCTTGCACCTTCAACATTATTGTCCATCTATCTATCTGTCTGTCCATCCGTCTGTCTGTTTGTCTGTCTGTTTGTCTGTATCTGCATGATTTTCATTCTTAACCTTTAAGTCAATACCTGTCTTCTTTCAGTGTAATTCAGGTTAGTATGCTAGATTCTAGCTTTAAGTTTAAGTCGAGTCTTGCCTTTTCTGGGAGTAATCCAGATCCGATTGCAAGATACCTGAATTAAATTGGAGCTTTGATTAAAGTTCTGTGGATTAAGCCATCTTAAGAAAGGCAAATGAATGTTCAGCAGTTAAAACGGATGAAATCAAAAACAAGTCTAAGACTTGTCAGCCTTGTGGTAATATAGGTTTTTCCAAGCCGATGTATAAAATCATACAAAATTGCCGTGTAAAATCTGAACTTTTGTGTCATTACTACCCATTTACATTTTGACATTCTTGAAATGGGGTCAATATTCTTAAATGTGGACAAATTAATATTTTTGGGCAAAACGTGTATTCATCCAGTTTTCAATACACTTCTTTGGTATTCTCGTGGTTATGAAGAAAACGGTTTGTCACTTTTTTGGTTATTTTGTTCCAAGTCTATTTAAATAAAGTTAAAATATACGTTAGAACATAAAATATATTATTTTATACGATGATATACACTGCTGTATTGAACTTAAAGTGCGGAGCTGGTATAACCGAATTGTTTGTTGAACAGTTTTATACCGTACTTACTCGCTAATAAGACGAAACCAACTAC
Organism: Megalonaias nervosa; assembly: GCA_016617855.1. NCBI lineage: Eukaryota > Metazoa > Mollusca > Bivalvia > Unionida > Unionidae > Megalonaias > Megalonaias nervosa. The sequence goes on from JAECUM010059805.1 coordinate 7,477, forward strand.
AAAGTGCACAGACCCAGATCTGCCGTCGTCTAATGGGCCAGCAAATCTAGTTCTATGCGCTTTATTAGGAGCAATCAAAACAACAAGTATCATAGACCCTCATCTGAAGGCGCATTATGCTACGCAGATTTGGATCTTTGTTGTTTGACTCGACTTATATTCGAGTACATACGGCATACGGTTTTGATTTTGTTGGGTTTTTTTTGTTTGTTTTGTATTATAGTATTATAGACCGCAATTTTAAAAGTAAATCTGATGTGATGTACGGATCCAGAGTAGCCCACTGTTGTCGCGAAAACAAATAAACAAAGAAACAAATAAAAAAAGAAAAAAACCCACACAAAAATAAAACAGTTTACATACAGCAAATTACGAATCCAGCTGTTCATCAGGTAAAAGACAAAAAGTTAATGTCAAATGCAAATATATAGATTAAGCTAAAATAATAAGACTTTTGTATAACTGGAGCCAAGGCGTCATTTTGTCTTTATGTTCGTCTAGCGGTCACTCAGAGTAGAAAATTAGGTATTTTAAAAATGGCACAGATTTATATTTTGATTTATGTTTTGGTTAAATTATTAATTGTAAGTAAAATAATTTTTGAGTAATGAAATACGAAGGGACGCTATTTTGAGGTGAAGCTAATATTTTCAACAAAAAAAAAAAACAGTTTGTTTTACGAACAGATCTGATAGAAATTACGAAACTTTAGGAAGACGACGTAAATTTAAAAAGCTGTACTGCTTGATAACATCAAATAACATTTTGGTAAAGTCGTGCATTATAATATTGACCAAATTATGTATATTTATTCTCTTATTAGCTCTACTCAAGACTGTTGTAGTAGACAAATATCGGCGTATTAAATTCCATTTCTGAGTACCGTTTGTACTCGCTTATAAGACCAGACCAACTGCTAACTGCACAGAGTCAAATCTGGGTCTGTCCTGTTATTATGAGCAACCAGTACAACAAACAATATAGAACCCGATCTGGAGACGCATTCTGCTATGCTGGATCTTTCTTGTATGCAGTTTGACTTTGATTATAAATAATACCGTAATTTATATAAACGCCAAGAGAAAATATTTGGACGAATAGAACTTGTGTGCGGCTAGCCCAGTTTGTAGCACATTTATTTAAGATCCATACTGGCAGTGTATCTACCTGATACAATTTGCGATTGCCGCAGTCAGGCACCTTAGTGCCTTAGTTGTGCGTGTGTGTGGGGTGTGTGTGTGTGTGTGTGTGTGTGTGTGTGTTTTAGATTTTTAACGTAGCTTTAACAATTTTTCAGTCATATCGCTACGCAGTGTGACAGTTTATAGTGATGTCTAGCACTGGGGCATCATACCGCAGACATGTGGCCTGATGTCCCACCCAGTCACATTATCCTGACACCAGGCTGACCAGCCCTAACACTAACCGCTTAATTCTGGGTCCCAAGCGAGGCAGCTGTTGCCTTAGTTGTGAAACTGTTAGCTAAATCCTGATCTCAAATATTCAACGTTTTGAATACCATCACTTCAAGCTTCAGTGTCAATGAATTATCAAACAGACACATGCGAAAATTCACTGACAATCACTCCATCTAACCCGCTTTCTGTCTTTATATATATATATATATGACTGTTTGGTTAAAAGTGGTTTAGAGTTTTTCAAAAGTTGAAATATTTACCATTTTGAGTATGAATTAAACAGGTTCGGGACTTTTTGATATTTTCGATTTCGAAACATGGATCAATCCAGTGAAGTGTAAGGCAAATTATCCTAGTGACATAGTTATAGATTTAGAAGAACACTCTGTTTTCGTTATCTCGCCGATTATCTAGAAAACGATGATGAATAATTAGATAACAATCACTCTCTTACCTAATTTAGCTACTTTCTGCTGTGTGGTCTTGAAGAATGAATGGTATTCTTGCACTATAGTTCTATTTGGAGTGCTTTTGTCCGAATACAGAAACATCCTGGGATGAATCATCCGATTACAGCATTAAATGAAACGTAAAATATCTTCACAAATGGATATGTGTATACTCGTAAATTGTCTATGACATTTTCTTTTGACAAGAAATATAGAAAGAAACTATTTTGATTTGAGAAGACACTGCTGGCCCCTATACTGGGCCCCCGCTAGCAGAAATTTAATTGTGAAGTCTGGCTCCCTAGATTTACCCAGCCAGTAAATTTGGCGGATCGTGTTACATGTAAAATACAGCTTGGTCAAAAAGTCGAGAGCGAATAAAAGAAGTCAAACAAGTAAAGAAGAATAGGGTATGAAAGAGAAGGGCGGGAGGTGAGAATATTCGATGCGAATTCGGCAGTCGGCACGCCATCTGATATCCGAATCAAGCCCCGAGGGGTTCCAAAACCGTCTTTTCACCATTCGAAGACCATAGTTGTCTTGTCAGTTTTAAACATTATAAAAATAATGTCCACATAAAATTTTTATGAGGATACTTGGCACAGCCATGCGCAGTTTTTAATGAAGGTTGTGATGAATTTCTATTAGCCAGCAAATGCTATGGGTTTTAAATTGCTATGTTTTTTACGAGAGTACTAGAACTGAACTGAGAGAAAAAGGGGCAACTTACAAAATTGATAATAAAAGGTCTTTTGTTTGCCCAATGAATAATGAGCTACCTGAAATACATTGTGGCGTCGTATGTAATTGATTTCATCGAAAAATAATAAACTTATGATAATTTAAAACGACGGTATTTTATATGGCTGAAGTACCAGATTTTTGCCTATAATACCACTACCCTTCAGTACGAAATTCTAAAATAAGCCGAATTAAACAACCCATAATTATACGAATAAAAGTCCTTCCACCATTTTATCGTCGATGTATAAATGTAATCAATTGTGATAACTTTTTACAATTCTTACGGCGTCTCCTCTCTTGCTGTCATTTGCTGTCTAATAATTCATAATGGTAAGTCGATATACCACGTTATATATCTGCCTAACCACGCATATATTTATTTTATCCTATACTGGTCTATCTATCTATCTATCTGTCTATCTGTCTGTCTATCTGTCTATCTATCTGTTTATCTATCTATCTGTTTATCTATCTATCTATCTGTCTATCTGTCTGTATGTATGTAAGTTTGTTCGTCCTTACGTCGATCTACCTATCCATCCATCACAGTAAAATGTCCGTAAACTGGACACTGTTGGAACTAACAACTTTACCCGCTTTTTACAGGCGGCCAGGAGAGGTGCTTAGCATTAGAACGTCTGTATTTGGTAACAATATTTGTCTTTTTCTGTCTCTGGATGTTAAGATTTATAAATAGATTGATCTAAACGGAAGTTTGACATCAGATATCATGCGATCTTTCACAAAGATTTGTCTCCCTTTACCAGTGCTGATAAGAGCTGTTATTATTCGGTTAAATAACTTGTAATTCGCCAGCCAACTTCTGACACCGTACAAAGCAATAGAAACCCAGAACTCAGAGAGTATTAAAAAGAGTGCATGGTTTGGCATCTGGAGACATTGATTTTTATTATTATCTGGTTCAAAACCCACACTTTAATTTAAAATTGTCTACCTGATTAGTTTTCACTGAAATATCCAGAATTCAGTAACAAAACAAAATAAAACAGTCAATTAATTACTCCATCCATTAGGGCTGAATGTTTTAGTGAATATTTAAGCGTATTACAAACGCTTATAGTCACGTGTACAGAGGTAGAAAGTTTTATACACCATGAAAATAAATATGGAGTCGTTTTAAGCAACTCGTCTGAACAGTACATGTGTAATTTGTCATATCTTCTTTCACAAAGCGAATACAGGTAGTGGAATCTTATTTTTAGATTAATATCTGAAATGTATTAGGCAGTATACAAATGAAACAGTCACAGAGCAATATGTATACACTCAACGCCCACCATAACGCAGTGTATTATATCGCCATAATCGCTTGCACCCAGCAAAGTCGCCAAAACCTTTTGATTTCACCAGCACATTAACTCTAGCATAAAATTTGGACGAACATGTAATTTCTACACTAATTTCTCCAATTAAATCCTCAGTTAAATCCGCCTATCATTGATATCAATGATCTTTTTTTTCAGAAAGTATTTTTTAAAAAAGTTCTAACATACTTCATACACAGTGAAAACGAAGCAGAAAACTTCATGGACTTCTTATATGAAAAAGGATGACATTCGATTCTGTTATTGAATGACTGCTTTGCCTGCGAGAAGATTTAGCTATAATTTAACTTGCCTTAATTGTAATTAGACAAGATGTTCATTAAACCCGATATAATATCGGTAGTAAAATACTTATTTGTAAGTCATAATTTCAGGTACTGTAAATAAATTATGCGTTTTTTATATACGGCTCTTTAGATTCAAGTAAAATTCTTTTGTAATTATCTAAGATTGAAGAGAACGTAATTTGTAATCTTAGAAGGCAATTTTAATTATATTTTTGTATTATTTTAATACCTATATCCGTCTATCGATCCACCTCTCTCTCTCTCTCTCTCTCTCTCTCTCTCTCTCTCTCTCTCTCTTTCACGTTCTCGGTTCTATGTTGTGTCTCATAATCTTGTAATATGTATAATCCGTCTTTTTATGAACCTGATGTAATCTTTGCTGAAGAGGAAATGAAGTCAGTTAGATAGTCAGAGTTTCCTCTGACCCTTGACACCCCATTTTTGATATTTGGACATTTATGTTGGGGTGTAGGGTCAGAGTCCACTCCCTATCGAAAAGTTGGAATTCGCCGACACTATTTGGTGTCGGCATAGAGTATTCACTTACTAACCGGCCTAGCAAACTTTAACGACCTTTCATCGAGATATACCTGCATGAAATCGATAGGAATATGATTTATTTTCTCAGATATTGCGAGTATAGCATTCGTTATATCTTTAATCCGCTGACAGACTAGCCGAAACTATAGCGTTGATGAAATTTTACCTGGAACTCGCCATTTGCATTTCCGAGTTTACATGACTACACAAATCTCGCGACCCACATGTCAATGACTTCAGAGTTCAAATTGTCAAGTGATATCAACAATTAATCATTTCTAATGTTGCTGTGGAAAACAAATCGAACATATAAATGAAAGTCACGTAATATTTATAGAAAAATAAAAGAACATAAAGTTCTAAAAATATATATTCTGGAAACAACGACCAGAAATCTGTAAATGTTGCAGCAGCTTAAAAAAAAACAGCAGATTCAACAAGCGGAGAGCACAGGTCAACCCGGTAGTCACGTGATACCAACAAAATACATCGCTGACACGTGCTTAGTACTTGATGAATCTAGTTTTCTCCACCTTGCTGCGATACCGACAGGTTTCTAGTCGTTGTTCTCAGAATAAATATGTTGAGAATTAAGTGTGCATTATATTTATGTACAAGTATTACGTGACTTTTAATTAATATTTTTGAATTATATGTACAACAACATTCGAAATGGTTTATTGTTGATATCACGTGACTATTGGACCTCTAATATCATTGACATGTAGGTTGCGAGATTTGTGTAGTCATGTGACTCGGAATGCAAATGGCGAGTACCAGGTCAAATTTCATCAACGCTGTAGTTATATCTCGTCTGTCAGCGGATTGAAGATATAACGAATAATATATTCGCTATTTCTGAGAAAGTAAATCATATTCCTATCGATTTCATGCAGGTATTTCTCAATGAAAGGTCGTTATAGTTTGCTAGAACGGCTAGTAAGCGGCTACCCTATGCCGACACCAAATGGTGTCGGCGAATTCCAACTTCTCGATAGGCAATGGACTCTGACCCTACACCCCAATATATATGTCCAAATATAAAAAAAGGGGTGTCAAGAGTCAGAAGAAACTCGGACTACATATATGGTTACCCTTGTATAAGTTTTCCATTTCCTTTTCTTTACTATTTCAAAGTTAATGTTAATGTTAAGCACATAACAATGTAAACGTACTAACATTTTTGAAGTATTATGATCATCAAGCAAATGTTAAAAGATCAATGCCATGCTAAGCCAAATGCTAGTTAGCTCTGACTACAAATTTGTATCATTGCAGGTATTGAGATATTTCGTTTTGTCAATACGGTAGCTGACACAGTACTACTGTTGTATTTTTTGTCACTTTTCTGTTGTATTTCATGATTTTGTATTATCCTGAATTTGATTAATCTGATGTAATCTCTGTTGAAGAGGAAATAAAGTCAGTCAGTCAGTCAGTCTGTCATACACACACACACACACACACACACACACACACACACACAGACACACACACACACATACATACATACAAATAATACCAAAGTAATGCCAGTAGCGAATGCAATTAGATCAAGGAACCGTGAGCATGGATATTTGGGAATTGAAGAAAAGCTTTGCATAGAATTAAAAACATGTAAGGACATATCAACATATAAGGATATATGAACATGTAAGGATATATAAAAATGTAAAGATATAGGAACATGTAAGGATAAATAAACAGGTAAGGATATATAAACATGCACGTATAAATAAACAGGTAAGGAAATAATAATAATAATAATAATAATAATAATAATAATAATAATAATAATAATAACAATAATGAGGACTTTGTATAGCGCCTAATTTTAGAAGCTCTAAGCGCTTTACAACATTTGAAACATGAAATAGGAACATGCAAACATAAACAAACATGTAAGGATATAGGAACATGTAAGGATAAATAAACAGGTAAGGATATATAAACATGAAAGGATAAATAAACTGGTAAGGATATATAAACATGTAAGGATATATGAACATGTAAGGATATATGAACACGTAAGGATATATGAACATTGTAAGGATATAGGAACATGTAAAGATATAGGAACATATAAGGATATATGAACACGTAAGGATATGCGGGTGAACACGTAAGAATATAGGAACATGTAAGTGTGTGTATATATATATATATATATATAT
>JAECUM010059806.1:0-18231 GCA_016617855.1 Megalonaias nervosa
CTAACATATACATACTAATATGTACATACTAACATATACATACTAATATGTACATACTAATTCAGAAATACTAATATGTACATGCTAACATAAATATACTAATATGTACATAATAACATATACATACTAACATGTACATACTAACATATACATATCAATATGTACACACTAATATATCCACACTAATATGTACATACTAATATATACATACTAATATATAGATACTAACATATACATACTGACATGTACACACTAAGATACACATACCAATATGTATATACTAGTATATACATACTAATATGTACATACTAATGTTTACTTACTAACATATACATATTAATATGTACATACTAACATACATACAAATATTAAATACTAGCATGTACATACTAACATGTACATAAATGATACTAAGATCTGCCTCTCTCAGCGCTCAACATTAAGACATTAGTGTTAGGATTGTTCGGCATTGTGTCAGTATAATATGACTGGGTGAAGCATGACGCTACATGTTTGCCGCATGATGCCCTAGTGTTAGAACATCACTATAAAGTGTCACACTGCAGACATCGTAGCGATATGACTCAATTGTGAAAGTTACGTTAAAAATCTAAACCACATGCACACACTAAAATGTATACACTAACATATACATACTAACATGTACATTCTAATATGTGCATTGTTGGAAATATAATCAGAATTTGTCCATCTTCACGGCCGTGATTTTAACTTTCTTGCTGGCTAAGGATTAGGTAAGGTTTATTACAGGCAACTAAAAGTGTGAGGCCAACAACAGATGGCTGGCTATGTGTTTGTTTGTTTTTTTCAGTATTTAGACGGTTGAGTCGGCTAGTCGCTTCAAAAGGAATTAAGCTCTTTGTATCGCTAAGAAGGACAAATTTCTGCGCTCACAGTTATATGTGAAAAGAATTGGGCCCAATCGCCGCCGACCATCAAACAAGGCCAACCAGCAAATCGAATTAAAGGAATTTAAAAACCTATCAGAAGGAGGAGCTAGTGTCTCAAGCTGTGTAAAATTAATAAGTGGTTTCCTGACCTTTTGAGAAGAGCGAAGAATGCAAGGAATTATCAAAAAGAATTCTGGGAGAAAGACCACTCCGAGTGACAGACTCGTAAAACGGAGATTCTGAAACTCCTGTTTGACAAGTCAAGTCTTTCCGAATAAAATCTCAAATGGCCCAAATGACACCCACTTGAGAAAGCAGACGGGAAAGGAGAGTGCAGAGTAGTCAGATAAGTACTACATACACCATTGCCTTTATACCTTTATTTTTGTTTTCCTTTACTTTCCTTTTGTAGTTTTGTAATTGTATTATTTGTACTTTTTTGAATTTTTTCTCTTTATTGCCAAGTTTTGTCTCTGTTCTTTGAGCAGAGAATTTTTAGTATTTAGTGTTTCATTGGTGTAACTGTGTAGATTTAGAAGGGAAAAATTGTGTACACAAAGACGCAATCTGATTAATGTTCATTGGTGTGAAACCTACTTAATCAAAGTCATTTTCACATTTGATAGTGAGCTCTACTCATATTACAGTCATGCTCAAGCCCAAGTTGAAGGGTACCATTTTGTCAAACCAGTAGGTTCAAAACTAAATACAAAACTAAATACATATTTTGAAACCAGAGTGGAAAACCAAAAGCTTATAGCTCATCACCCTCAAGGTTGCCAAACATTAGATTTCGGGAATATCTCAAACTGTCCACGACAATCAGAAATCTTAATGGCAATGAAAGTGCATGGGGTAGACATTGATAAAAAAATTTATGGGATTCAAAATGGTTGAAGAAACAAGTACATAATCTACCCCAAAAACCCAAACACTCCAATCTTAGAAAAAACGACAATAGACATTAAGGGAGTAGTTGCGACATTAGAGAAGACACCACCAATAGGTAGAGAGGTAGAGGCAAAAGTCACTGATTTCTTCGTGCCTGGTCTCCCTCTAGAAATTGAAAGCCAGGAAATTGTGAACAAAATAGAGAGCAAACTGAAAATAAGAGTGAAATCACAAAAGATGGTCACGGTATGGGGATTTAAAAACATCAAATCAGGAGTAAGAATAATAGCAGTGCCCAAAGAAGAGATAAAGAAAATCCCGTCGCATTTTTATGTGATGGGTTTTCTATTGAAAACCTGGTACAAAGGATGTGAGAATTTCAGAAACTGGCCTCGATGTAGACAGGTAGGGCATACCATAGGAGACTGCTCAAATCAGCCGGCAGAACCTACTTATGCATCAAAGGCCGCACAAAATGCTAACAATCTAAACAATGTAGAAAACGAAGAAATGCAAACAGCAATCGCCAAATTAATTGGGGAAGCAAGGAAAGAGAGTGAAATGATAAATAATGGCAGGAAACCAGAAGGGGCAATTCAAAACAACCCAAACAATGAAAACAATGAAAAGACAGATGCTAAAGACACTACAGAACAAAACATAGATGAAACAGTAATGTCTGAGGAAAACAAAATCAAACACATGAATTGGGAAAGGTTTCTAAGCCGAATAAAACGGGGAGAATACTAACCCCAATAAGAGAAGATGACAATTTAGTGGAGAAAAACATATTTTGTTTTGTCAGATGAGGAAGGGGGGGGGGTGTACCATGAGTCCCATGGACCAAGAAGTAGCTTATGAAGAGAACGGTGGATCTCCTTGGAATTCAACCAATGACATCGACACCGGTGCCAAAACGGAGGACAAAAAAGAGGAAAATTACTCAGTCCCTGTCAGTGTCCTCGTCCTCGTCAGGCGGTGAAACACTGCCGGAGGAAACAGAAACAATATTACCAACAGAGGAAAAGACAAAAATGAAAGTTAAGAAATAAAAGGAAGATAAGAGTGAAAGCGAGATGGACGAACAAGACAATGAACAGGACAGTGAATCGGACAATGAGATGGACGAACAAACAGAAAGTGGAAATAAGGATGAGACTAGAGAAGAGAACAGAGAAAACAACACAGAAACCGAAATTACAAAGACAGACTACATAATAAAGGCAAAAAAAAACGAAACCTCAAGCATGGGAGACAATGGGGGGGGGGGCTGGGCCCCTCAAATATCTAGCAATACAAAAATAAAATGTACATATAAATAAGACAAATAACTTTACAATTGTAAAACACTAATAAAAGAATGGATGCGGCAACCTGGAGAAGAACAGAAATGGAGGGAAAAAACTTCCATATAGCTTCGATAAATACAAATGGGATAAATAAGGAAATAATTATGAGATTAAGTAAAGAAAACAAATATGACATTATATTGATACAAGAAACGCATAATGGATTTTCTAAAGAACTAATTTCACTAATAGAAGAAAAATTAAATGCAGTAGTGCTTTTAAATAATTATAAACAAGAGGATATCAAGGGGGGTGTAGCAACTATTATAAAAAAAATAAGAAAGATATGAATTAGGAAAAAATTAATGAGGGAAAATTTTTTTTGCTGGGAGACTTTTGCATATAGTAGTAGAAAAAATTCATATAATAAATGATTATTTCCCAGCAAATAAATATAGAAAACAGGAATTTATCGAAAATCTAAATAAATATCTGAGTCAATACTCAGTGGAAGATATAATTATGGAAGGAGATTTTAACTGGGTGGGGGAAGAAGTTGATAGAATAGGTAAATTAACATTAAATGATATAATTTTTAGGCAGGAAATGCTAAATCTAATAAACAAACACAAGCTATATGACATCTATAGAGGAATGAATATATTAAGAACGGAGTATACATATAATTACAAAACGGCTTAGCTAGTAGATTAGATAAGTTTTATGGGACAAATTATGAAAAAGGGATCTATAACGGGGGCAGGAATCACAGACGTAAAAATTTCAGATCACAAACTAATAGAAGTAGAAATAGTCACAAGAAATAGATTAAGGTGGAGAAAAGGAAACTGGAAAATCAATAACAAAATTTTGGAGGATGAAGAATTTGTAGAGGAAATAAAAGGCATAATAATCAATTTTAACCAATGTGGGAATAAAGACATATTAATAGAGTGGGATATTTTAAAAGGAAAATTTTTAAAAAAAGGCAATAGAATCTTCAAAAAGAAGAATGGAAAAATTGAAAAAAGAAAAAGAAGAAATAAAAACGAAAACAACTAGAAAGAGAAAACTCGGAAGAAATGAAGAAGAAATTAAAAGATAGACTAAGCATAATTACAGAAGAGGAAAATAAAGGGAGAGAAATAAGAGCGGGGAAATTTACGGGAATATATAAGAAAGCACAAGGATTATACAAAAGCGAAGAACTAAGAAGGGGGGGGGGACACATTGAGGAATTAAGAAATAAAAATAATGAAGAAGAAATTAAAAGATAGACTAAGCATAATTACAGAAGAGGAAAATAAAGGGAGAGAAATAAGAGCGGGGAAATTTACGGGAATATATAAGAAAGCACAAGGATTATACAAAAGCGAAGAACAAAGAAGGGGGGGGGGACACATTGAGGAATTAAGAAATAAAAATAATGAATTATTGACAGATAAAAAGGAAATAATAGAGACAATAAAAGAGTACTACACGGAATTATATGCATCACAAAACATAGTTCAAAGAATAATAAAAACCTATTTAGAGGAAGTAACATGTGAGAGAATATCATCAGAACATAAAGACTTATGTGATGAATTCATCTCCATGGAAGAAATAGTCAACACTATATATCAACTTACGAAAGGGAAATCACCAGGGAGAGATGGACTCAATGCGGAATTCTATAAAAAATTCCAAAGTGAGTTATCGCCGATCCTTGAATTTTTATATAACGACATTGTATTGAGAAACAACACTATGACACAAACCATGAGGGAGGGATTAATTTTAATAATATACAAAGGAAAGGGGGACAGAGAAGATCTAAAACATTGGAGGCCCATCTCCCTCCTAAATATATATTATAAAATTTTAAGTAGAATTTTAGCAAATAGAGTAAAAAAGGGAATGGATAGAAATTAGAATAATAAATATAAATCAAACATGTGGGGCAAAGGGAAGGGAAATTCAAAGTAATATATTAAACATAAAAACAATAATAGAATATATACAAGAATCTGGACAAAAGGGCGCTATGGTTCTCCTTGATCAAGAGAAAGCTTTTAACAGAGTGGAACACAATTATATGCGGAACGTATTAAAACAGTTTGGTTTCGGGAAATATTTCCGGAAATGGACCGAAATCCTGTATAAAAACATAACTGCAAGAGTACAGGTAAATGGGGCCACATCAGAACAATTTGAAATACAATTTGAAATACAAAGGTCAGTGAGGCAAGGGTGCCCACTGTCAATGCTATTATACGTAATAGCAATTGAAATTTTAAGTATCAAAATAAGAACTAATAAAAGAAATTGAGGGAATAAAGCTTCCTAATTTAAAAGAAGAATTTAAAATGCTCCAGCACGCAGACGATTGCACTAACTGTATAAGAGACCCAAGTTCCTTTAAACACTCTTATAAAGTTAGTGCAATCGTCTGCGTGCTGGAGGCCCAAGAGACCCAAGTTCCTTTAAACACTTAGAAAAGGAGTATTAATTATTTCGAAAAGCGTCGGGGTCAAAGATAAACCATGATAAAACAGAAATTTTAAAAATAGGAAACTGGAGGGGGAACCACCCTGGGCTCCCCCCACCCCCCAATTAAAAGACAGAGTTAAAACACTAGGAATCTTCTTTGGAAAAAAAAGACGAAGAAGAAAACTCTAAAAATACGGGGGAAAAAATAATAGAGAATATCGAAATCTGGGCACTAACGCCACTGTGCATAATGAAGCGAGCCCAAGTGGCAAAAACTTACTGTTATTCAAATATGAATCATATTTTAAAATCCATTGATACTGAAAATAAAAAAACTTGAAAGATTAGATAATGAAATTATTAAATATATTTGGGATTATAAAACCCACTATATAGTGAAGGAAACGCTATTTAGAGCAAATAAAAGGGGAGGGCTGTCATTACCCAGCCCAAAACTATTAAAATACACAAATATAATAAATCGTTTTAAAACAATTAAATCAATACCGAATACACCATGGGAAGCCTTATATATATATATATATATATATATATATATATATATATATATATATATATATATATATATATATATATATATATATATATATGTATATAGTATATATAGGTGCATATATATATATATATATATATATATATATATATATTGGTTTGGGTTTTTAATTAGAAACAGGGAGGATGTTTATAAAAACAATTCATTATCTAAGAATTTGATAGTACCAAGGAAATTTAAGTATATTAAGGACCTGATACTTCAATATAGGGATATAAAAGAACTATGGAAATTAGATAAATACGGAACTTACGAATGGATTATGGAAGAGCAGACAAAAAATACGCAAATAAAGTAGAAGAAGAAAATTGGGGGGTGAATTGGGAAAACACATGGAGGCACTGGGCAGGAATCAAATCATTAAAAATGTCAAGTTTGATGTTTAAATACTTACACAATATATGGTTAACGGGGGTTGTTGCTATTAGAAGACACATGATAGGAAATATACCAAAGTGTCCAATGCGCAAAAAACCAGCTATACGAAGTTGCATACCATAGCAGAGTGTGAGAAGAGAAAACAAGATAGATTAAAATTAATTGTACTAATTTCAAAGAAAGAAAGATACCGAAGGAATATGCTATTATATCTTGATGGGAAGTTTGAAACAAACACTCTAATGGAAATAATAAACTATATTATATCAACAATGATGACCTGTGGGCAGGTAATTGTAATAAAAAAAAAAAATAGCATGTCGCGCGGGTCTTTATAACCAAGGGGTGGAGGATGGCGGGGAGGTTTCGGTTTACAGCCCAAGTAGGGGTGTGTACCGCCTATGCGCGGGCTAGAACCTTTCCCTCATCCTTCATCCCATGGGAAAAGAAAATTATTTTAAACTAAAAAGCCCCATATTTAAATTCATATCACAACGGGGGGGGGAGGGGGGAGAGATGGGGGGGGGGCTTCGGTTTACAGCCCAAGTAGGGGTGTGTACCAGCCTATGCGCGGGCTGGAGCCCCGACCTCATCTCTTATCTCAGGGAAACAAACAAATTCTGATTTTATCTAATTTTAACATAGAAAATCATCTCCTTCGGTGTCTTACAAAATTTTAAAATAATAAATAACCAACACTAGAAAATGGGAACCGTTAGGGTACTAATACCTAAAATTATAATCTTTCTATAACTTATGTTTTATTTTTCTATTTTTCTATTTTTTCTTTCTTTCTCTTTTCCGAGATTTATAGAGGGAACAGGGAACCTACATATGGGAGAAGTATGGGACACAGATGTCGCAGGGCTAAGTCACAAGGCGCTACGCGATGTGGACAGGCCTGCAAAAGAGCCCCAGAAAAACCCATGTGTAGGAAATGGACATACAGAACATACACACAGGGATAGGAATAAGTTTTTTAAAAAAATGGGTAACCCATACTAACAGCTAAGTAACTAACAGAAAAGTTTTTATCCCTTTTATAAATTTAGGCCCTTTCGGAACCTTTTTGCGTGTAGTGGGGAAGACATCTTCACTAGATACTGTCTACCTGGCCAGGGGGGGAGGTTAAAAAAAATGCACAAGACGGGAGATAAGGCTATGCCAACCATTAAGAGATGCATGATGAAAAATGAAAAAGAAATGCGGTTCCTTAAATAGGGCATGGCCTCAGAACGCCTGAATTGAGCAAAATAAAAATGAGAAACGTTTCACAATAGCACACACACACAAAATAAAAACAACAGGTTTTATTTGTATTTTGTAAACAGCAACCGTTTCTCATTCAAAACAGAATTTAAAAAAAAATTGAGAAAATTCAAATACAAAAGGAAATGGAAAATTGGCATTTCCAATATTTAAAAAAAAAAAAAATATATATATCTTATACAACTAAGGAGAACCTGGGAACAATTTGATTTAATGGTGTCCTCACACACAGATCTATAGCAAGCAAACAATATAGCAAACACACATATAGCAAACACAGGACATGGGGACCCTTAGCGAAGGTCACTGGAATTTAAAAGGAGAGGGATTCCGATCATGACATAGAAATCTGATCGGATGAACAACCCGTTAGATACACTAGGGAAAATAAATACCCCCATAAAAATTTGCTTTTTAAAGAAATTTTTGATCAAAATTCTATTTATAAAGTAAACAACGCAACACACCTTAGGGGGATATATAAACACATAAAATACTTTTCTTTTTTGGGGCTAAGTGGGGGGGGGCGGGCATCTGTCTGGTGCCCCCCCCCCCCAAAAAAAGTAAAACCGGAGAGAGGATTTGAACTGGGAAAGAAATAGAAAGCTTCTACAGATAGGAGATATCTCAGATTGCTGTGTGAGAATATAACATTTAGATGGTGTGTGCGTGTATTACGAAACTTCGTTACGTAATACTATTTATATGCAGAGCAAGGCGTGTATAGAATGAATAGACGTTAGTGTGCGAAGAGGGCCTGTTAAAGTGTTCGCCATTTGTCTGATGAGAAGTCCGTGAGAGAGTAGTAGAGTACGAGATGAGTATAGGAAGAACCGGATGTGAGTCCCTTATTTTTTTTTCAGGAAGCTCCCAGGGTGCGCGTAAGAGACAGCACTAAACTCTCAAGAAAGGGAAGGAGGAAGTACGAGAATTAGTACAGAAGGGGTGCGGAAGGGAGGAGTACAAAGAGTAGCACCGGAAGGGTGCAGAAGAAAGAGAAATGGAACAAGGAGCGGCACAGAAACAGTGCAGGAGGGAAGAAGAACTGACTATAGAAGAAGAGAGAAACTAATAAAAATGAGTACGAGGGACTGCTCACTGAACGGCGACTCTCTCACATTAGGACGGTAACTCTCATATGATGAAATAAAGAAAGCATTTGTTAACAGGTCAATTTCTTGTATTAATTTATGAGTGGAGTGTAATTAAAAGATTTATATCCAGAAATTGCTTGAATAGTTTTATTTAGTATGAATATTGTTTAAATTGTTATACATTTTACCTTGAGTTGTTCATGTATTTAGGTTGTCGGCATTGCGTGAGTCGGCGTGAGTCATTCAAAAGTTAAATGTCTGCCTTTCTGCGTATTTACCCCTAATACTGTTGAGGGGTTGTGCCGTACGTACTAACATAAACATACTAATATATAAATATAATTAAATACATACTAACATATACATAATATATTATAAAAGATTATTAAAATACGGTATCAACACGGTATTTCGATTTCTTTTTAGCAAAACTATCTGTAACAATCAGACGTTGTAGGTGTGTGTACTAAGTTTAAACTTTGATGAATAAGGTTTACATCATGTTTAGTTGGTAATGCATAAAAAGCAACGATTATCAAAGGGCGAGGACAGCGAAAAGAAGATTGGTACATTTAAGACAATTTCAAGTAATTAAAAAGTTTTCAGCTAAAACAGTATTTTTCTAACAGTTCGCTGTAAGCTTGATACTTGGGAACTACGCCATCGTTTAGAGTTCTTATAATCGATTTAGGTAAAATTAAATTAATCAACTTAATTGGTATATAAATTATTTTAGTTTCATTTTTTAAATAATGGTTCAGCTTCTCCATTTTCTGCAATCTCTTAGCGTGTTATCAGCTATCTGTATAATTACACTGTTATTGGAACAAAAATATATAGCTCATTACATGGATAACGTGTTCCAAAATTTTCATCTCAAGAATTTGGTTACAGTTTTTTTCTTAAAGATGAATCAGATTTGCTACCTTTATGGCAATGACATACCACTGTCAAGAGATGCTCATGTATGTCAACTCCCATGAAGAAACTCGGTCAGGCGATACCCATTCTTTATTATTCTTATTATATGCGAATTCCTCGTCGCACGGAAAAGCTCTCAAAAATATCTTTCTTAGAAATAAATGTGTCTTCTATCTTTAACATGTTAACAAAAAAGGCATTAGTGCCCGAAAAATAGGTCACAAAGATAAAATCATGTATACTGGTTAGATCTAAACGTATATAAAAACAACAGGTTATATGTGAGACGAAGATCAACTCGTCAGATGCCATGCCTCCTTTTTAACACACATATATGTTGCTCCCTATAGATCGTTGCATGTCAACGTTTGCTCAAAAAAGAGCCCACAGAGTGGTACCGACTTCATCCGACCTAATATCACCTCGAAATAACATTCGTCTGAGATTCTCATGATGTAAATTGATATATCCAAATTGATCAAAATCTTTTCAAGATTTTGGCCTCCTGAGTGGTAACCAGCTCCCAGCGAATCAAATACCAGGCCCCAGTTTAACTAAGCATCTCAAAATATTCCTGCAACTGAAATTTTTAAATTATTTTGGTTGTTGAGATTTTTTATTTCGTTCTTATAGTCGGAAGAAAGACTGAGTTGATTACGTCAGGTAAACACGAGTAATCAAAGAAATGAACGCCTGTCGTGATGTGGTTTGGAAGCGAAATAGCTTCTATAGTTGTATCACTGATGAACT
Organism: Megalonaias nervosa; assembly: GCA_016617855.1. Lineage (NCBI taxonomy): Eukaryota > Metazoa > Mollusca > Bivalvia > Unionida > Unionidae > Megalonaias > Megalonaias nervosa. Next base: position 10,550 of record JAECUM010059806.1, read on the forward strand.
ATCGAACGTTTCTGTGGGTATAAGTTCAGAAAGATATGTGCGAGTGTAAAATATGACATGTAAGCGTCGTTCAACCAGATTTTCGCGTGACTTTGAGATATCTACGCCAAAGGGACTGAGCATAAAATTATTACTTCCGGGCCATTACCCATAAATGTAGTCCCAGTCTATTTTTTTAGCATTTTTCCTCCCATTTTGGTGGTGAGGAATAGTTAAATTTAGACATTCCTGGTATTGATCTAATGAAAATTGGTCATGCTTTACAATATGAGCACTATGGTGTGGTTGTATGTGTGTATTTTGGCTACAATACACAGTAATGGAGCATTTATGCTGGTCCAGAACTGAAATATGTAACCCACCACACGATGTTTTCTGTTCAGTCCAGCCCCTCACAACAAAATCCGGTTAACCTATGACAAGGGCTTCACCATTAAGTTCATCTTTGAAGACACTTAGATAACATATAATTTATTGCGATTTGGACACACTGCAAAGTTCCGTATTGACAAAGCTGTGATTTGAGTCCAACCGAAAGTCTGATAAAGGTCAATACTTTGCTGACAACTGCGTGAAATTCCAGATAACCTGGGTCCTCCAAGTTAGCAAAAGTACTGACTCTCCGTACAGTTTTTCCCATTATGCACATCGCACATTATTCTGGTCCCCTTGTTTGTATGCTCGCTGCTAAGCACTCCGCTATACGACTAATCTGGAGAGACAGATTTTACTAGCTACCGTCCTATGATATTGCTAATTAGTTGTCGATATGTTTTGCTCATTTCGTTTTTTCTTCTTTGTTTTCTTCTATCCGAAAACACACTAACCACAAAAACCATCAACACTATTTGTACATATGCGATAAATGTAAACATATAAATATGATGTACTTTAAAGGTAGCAGAATGCATTGGTGCAAATCGGGCAAATAGTACCTCTGTTATGTTGTTGTTGTTGTTTTGGGTTTAATGCCGTTTTCAGCGCAAGACAGACTATGGAGGCCAGTAAGAAGAAACCGGGAAAACCCCGGCAAGAACCACTGAGCCATGGAAAGCTACTGGCATGCTTTTTCACATACACCTCCGTTATGAATTTGACAAGTTACCGTCTGACGATTTTGCAAGATACTTCAATCCCCTGCAAATGCTGTGTGTGTGTGTGTGTGTGTGTGTGATTTGGATTTTTGACGTAGCTTTAAAACTTTTTCAGTCATATCGCTACGATGTCTGCAGTGTGACAGTTTATAGTGATGTCGAGCACTGGGGCATCATGCCGCAGACATGTAGCAACATGTCCCACCCAGTCACATTATCCTGACACAAGGTCGACCAGTCCTAACACTACCTCCTAATGCTGAGAGCCAAGCGAGGCAGCTGTTAGTACCATTTTTAAAAGTCTTTGGTATGACTCGGCCGGGGCTCGAACCCGTGACCTCTCTCATCCGAGGCGGACGCTCTAACCACTAGGCCACCGGAGCTGTTGCAATGGCTGAATTAAAGCATCTCCATGAATTGCGGACAAGCGAGGCAGAATGTACACTGGCTATGGTCGACAACAATAGTGAATTGTTTAAACATTTTCAACAATATAACAACAATACAGACGCCTTAGACAACACCTGAAATATCATTTAGGTTATTTCTCAACAAGGATGGTTGTAAATAGATTGGCTTTACTCTGTTTTATGATATATGTATCTCGCTGTGTAAATTAATACTGCATTTGCCTTGTGGGTAAAAGTACCAATACACATTCTGTCGTAGAAGACATTCTTTTCATACAGTAATAAGAAAACCCCTAGAGTCATACAGCAATAAGCAAGACATCACTTTCATACCACAATAAGTACGACATTAGTTTCATACAGTCATAAGCAAAACACTAGATTCATACAGCAATAATGAAGACATTACATTCATACCGTAATAAGCACGACATGAGATTGAGACAATCATTTTCATGACATTAGTTTCACACAGTGATAAGCAAAAAACTAGTCATACAGTAGTAAAGACATTAAATTCGTACTGCAATAAGCATGACATTACATTCATGCCGTAATAAGCACGACATTAGTTTCACACAGTAATAAGCAAAACACTAGACTCATACAGAGATAAGCACAACAATAGATTCATACATTAATAAAGACATTACATTCATACCCCAATAAGCACGTCATTTAGATTGATACAACAATAAGCACGGCATTAGTTTGATACAATAATAAGCAAAACACTAGTGTCATACGGTGATAAGTAAAACATTAGATTCATACAGAGATAAGCAAAACACTAGTCATACAGTAATAAGCAAAACACTAGAGTAATATTATTAGCAAAACACTAGAGTAATAGTATTGTAAGCAAAACACTAGTCATACGGTGATAAACAAAACAATAGATTCATACAGAGATAAGTAAAACATTGGAGTCACACAGTAATAAGCAAAGCATTAGAGTAATATAATTATAAGCAAAACACTAAAGTCATATAGTAATATACAAAACAATAGAGGAATGTAATTATAAGCAAAACACTAGAGTCGTACGCTAATAAGCAAAACACTAGAGTAATATAATTATAAGCAAAACACTCGAGTGATACAGTAATTAGCAAGACATTACATTCATACTATTAGATTCATATTCATTCCTTAATAAACAAGACAACAGTTTTATACAATGGTAAGGTAACACCTTCTGCTTAATGCATATTATTCATTGTTATTTTTGGTTGTTTTGTTGTTATTGTTGTTGTTGTTCCTCGTCATTAGAGTTCGAAGATGATCCGACTTCAATAAAGGTGGATACTACACTATCTGCCATGAGAATATCATAAAAATGAACGTATGAGAAGAATGATTCAGTTGAAGGGGGCACAAGAATTAAAAGCATGCATAGTTGATTTCTCTGATACAGGAAGCATCTTCATCCCTAAAATTAAACGAAGTGTAAGCCGATAGATAAATTATTGCTCACATTAACAAACACGGACTATTTCTTTTCAAGAAGAAACGTGGCACACAGGTTGAGCAAGATGACGCAGGCATATGTTCGTTATGCACCATTGAACTAATTCGAATGATATATGCCATTTACTCAACTTAAATTTTGTTCAAGATATTTGTATTGACTATTCCATCTTGAAAGCATTATTACAGGGTTTGTAATATACTGAGTCTGAATTTCCTATTTTAATTTGGTCTGATCGATATTTCATTTCCTGTATATGCCAACATATCCATATCTACTTACAGAAGCCAGCCATGCATGCATAAGATTGCGGTTTTTACGACCAAATTTGCAGACATTGGGAGTGATGTAAGTGATCTATACTGTTCTCACTTCCAAACTTTGCTTCTTTTTACTTACCAGGTAAGTAGGAAATGTTTATAATACTGGTACAGTGAGCAGAATTCTGAAGTACTTAAGGGAGTTTGCGATCTGATTTAGTGCCATGGTCAATGGTTAATATTATGTTTATCATGTTTTCTTTATATAGCAAAAAATCGTGGTTCACATCAACAATGCCCTATGCTGCTTAACATGCAGTAAGTCCTTGCAGAACACGAAAATGCTTACATATCCTTCCAGGATTTGGTTTTCACGTCCTACTCGACATATCAATTTTTCCATTTTTATTATCCAAAACTATAGCATTGCATGCATGTGAGACATCTAAACACTATGCACAGCATTATACCAAATATTCAACAATAATGCTGTAGTATAATATTTAATATTTCAAACAATAATACTGTAGTATGATATTTAGGGTGTAATCAATAATTCTGTTGTACGATATTTAATGTTTAATCCATAATGCTGTAGAATCATATTCAATGTTTAATCAATAATGTCGTAGTATTTATGTGATATTTAATCAATAATAATGCTGTATTATATTTCATGTTTTAACAAGAATATTGTAGTATAATATTTAATGTTTAAATTAAAAATTGTAGTATACTATTTAATGCTTGAACAACATTTTTTAGTATAATATTTAATGTTTGAACAATAATTTTAGTGTAAGATTTAATGCTTAAACAATATATTTAGTATAATATTTAATGCTTAAACAATAATATTGTAGTATAATATTTAATGCTTAAACAATAATATTGTAGTATAATATTAAATGTTGTTATGTGTAGGCTCGTACAATAATAACAAGAGAAAAGAGTGAAGACAACAAGCTTTGTATATTTTAACAAAATAATTTATTTCCCTAGAAAACAATGTGAACATTGGAAAATAGGACTTACGGTTTGTGAATATAATCCAAAATTTAATCCTAAGAATGAAAAATACAAGTCCTATCACTAAGTAGTTCTATTAGAATCCAAGTTCGAATCTCGACGACGTTCCAATATGAAGGACGATGACGTCAGATGTGGTCCTTGAACAAATAGCAACAATTCCTCAAATGAATCACAGTTTATGTTTCCGAATAATTCCAGAATAAATTTCCACTGAATTTCTTTCTCCCAGAATTTATAAAACAGTACACTCGTTTGGTTTTCTAGAGAATAAATTATTAAAAACAATCTGGTTTCAACAATAAAAAAACCTATCCGGCCTTCTAGGTTTCTAAAATACAACTGACTGATGAGCTCTCAGGAAGAGTATTATATCCACCCGAATTATCATCCCGTTCTCGCGAGACAGACTAAGTGGCCTCCTAAAACTTGAAAACAACGCAATAGGAAAAATGCAATTTGTCACGTAGGAAGAACCCCTATCTACTCTAACTCTGAAACAAATTTAAAAATAAAACATTGTTTATTCTAACTAAACGAAATGACCTTGGCAATAGCCAATCGTTTTCGCGTAGCGCTTACACTACCGCGGACAAAGGTGAACTGAAAATATTGCAAATGTAACACGTTTTACGTCTTAGATAAACAAAATTACTAGAAGAATTTCGAATCACTGAAAAAGAATTTCGAATCCCGTGAAAATAATCATTACAATAAAATGTAATGAAACAAAAATAAAATAAAAATAATTTTAAAACTAACACACAAGCAGTTTAATTACATATAAGTAACAATGTTCAAACAATATTGTAGAATAAGATTTAATGTTTAAACAATAATGTTTTTGTATAATATTTAATGTTTAAACAATAATTTATTAGTATAATATTTAATGTTTAAATACAAAAGTTTAGTATAATATTTAATGTTTGAACAATATTTTTAGTATAATGTTAATGTTTAAACAATTGTTGTTGTTGTAGGGTTTAACGACATTTTCAGCACAAAATAGACTATATATGGCGGCCAGTATAAATGGTGTAGGAAGAGCCTGGGAAAACCCCGGAAAGAACCACCGACCCATGAGAAGCTTCTTGCAAGCTTTCTCACGCACCCACACTGGCCGATCCCGAGACTCGAACCCACGCAGACAGAGGTGAGACGGCAGTGATCCGTAACGGCGAGCGCTTTAGACCACTCGGCCACTCTGGGCCTCGTTTAAACAATAATTTTTAGTATAATATTTAGTGTTTAAACAATACTTATGTAGTATAGCATTTAATGCTTAAACAATAATATTATAGTTTAATATTTAATGTTTAAACAATAATGTTTTAGTACAATATTTAATGTTTAAGCAATAATATTTAGTCTTGTTGAGATTTGAACATCTTGCAAGAGTTTGTCATGTGACACGTTTGCATAGAATCCTGTTTAAGGTTTAATGTAAATTAAATTACGCATTATGAAAAATCTTACCTTGATTAAACCTTTAAGGTGCTGTTCTGGTTTCGCTCTAGAGCATAGTTACAAGTTGTAAATGGTTGGATACTATTTTCATGGTACTGCTAGAGTGTTCCGAATTTTCTCATAATGCAACTTTTTTTAATAATGAATTTTTACCATATTCTAATATATTAGACGGCAGATCTTAAATTAAAGACGGTCTATGATATGGTAACCTTGACATTGGTATTACGTATATGTAATTAAATTGCTTGTGTGTAAGTTTTAAATGTCTTTTTATTTTATTTTTGTTTCATTACATTTTATTGTAACGATAATATTCACTGAATTTGAATCTTATTTTTCGGAAAATTCACTTCTGATTAGAATGTAAAAGGTATTACATTATCAGTATTTTTAGCTCACCTTGGTTGAGACGTTTTGTAAACACTAAGAGAAAATGATTGGTCATTACCAAGGTCATGTTCAACCCACGTGTTAGTCTGTTGTAAACAGTTTCATTTTTAAATTCATTTCGAGTGTGGGAATCTGATTCTTAGATAGGGCTATTCTATTGTACGTGATAACCGGCATTTGTTTTACTGCGCTGTTCAAATTTGTGAGCACGTCGCCCGTCACGTGAGCCACCATGTGATCTAAAATCGAGGCTAGAAACAACCATTTGCTAGTAGATCTATCCAGTCGTATTCCTACACCTGCATGCTCAAGTCGTTTTATTGTTGATGCCAGCTTGTTCTGAAGTTTAACTATGTTGTGGAATTTAAATATTTATTCTCTAGAAAACTACACAAGTGCTCTTTTTCATAAAAGTTCTGGGACAAAGACATACAGTGGAAATTTACTCTGGAATTCTAAACGGGAACATTATAAATTGTTATTCAACAAGGATCTGTTGCCATCAGTACAACGACCTCATCTGACGTCATAGCCTTCAATATTGGAACTTCATAGAGATTCGAACTTTGATTCAGTTAGAACTGTTTAGTGATAGGACTTATATTTTTCATTTCTAGGATTAAATTTTGGATTATATTTACAAACCGTAAGTCCTGTTTCATATTTTTACCTTGTTTTCTATGGAAATAAATTATTTTGTTAAAATTTACAAAGCTTGTTGACGACACTCTTTTCTTTTGTTACTTTTGTACGAGCCTACACGTAACACATTGGTCACAAAGACCCGCTCATAACCTTCGTTTTCTTTATGATATCTGTAGTATTGTGAACGTTATGGCGCGGATACATTGGTCGTGATGATTTCATATATCTTTCTGGGGCACTTGTCCCCCCCCCCTCGATTTCACCACTACATGTTTGCCAACCACCACCCCCAAAATAATTCTGCGGGCCCCCCTGGTTTCAATGACATGATCCGGAGATGGTAAGTGGTCGCTGTTATCATCTTATCCTGACCTTGACCATCGGTTTAGATCTAATTCGTAACACGCCCTCTGGTATTGTTTCAGATCTACATTCAATTTCATCATAATATCTTTCCTAGTTCACAGCATTGTAAGGATTAGACCGATAAATCAGCCCCTCGCCCGCGATGATACTAGTTTTCGGGATGGAGGCTGATATCACCTATTCGTTGAAAGCTGCAGTTATCAGCTGCCAAATTTGGCTGCGCACATCGGTGTACATTTTATACACTTACCGGTATTTCTCGTGGCTGTGGAGTTACTGTCGGCTAAGCGTTCTTTTTGGTGATATGTACATTATATTTCCGGAGCAAATCATATGCATGTTGACTTTTAAATCGACGTGGAATAGCACAACCCTCTGTCCTGTGGCCATTTTGAATTTCGCGCCATATATAGCTGTAACCAATTACCGGTATGTGTCGAAAGTGTACGCGAGTTTGTTCCGGAATGATTTGCATGCAGCAAAATTGCACATTTTAATGAACAGGTGACATAAGACCTACATATCGTCCATCAGTATCAACCCA
>JAECUM010059808.1:0-26336 GCA_016617855.1 Megalonaias nervosa
GTCTTCCATAGCTTATAATAGTCTAGAATCATTTCTCTCAAACTGTTGATTTTCAGAGATTTGCCAAATTCTGTATTCAAGATGAAGTTCATCGTGTTCGGTAGAGCTTCTGCAAACTGAAGTTCCACACGAAGTTGGCCCAGTTTTATTGTGTGCAAATGTCCCTCGTCGCTGCCTTGGTCTGGAATTAAATCTAAGGCCCACAAAGCAAATCCTCATGCATAATCGTCGTACAAAATGCCGTGACTGGTGTTGGTACCTAACTTTCTCGTGGCTTCATACAGGGACAAGTAAGATCTCAATTTTTCTGCTCAAAGTTAGGTTTTAAGGGTCTGATGCACATAGTCTAACCATTTCGACTGACTTCTACCTTGGACACTTTGTAGTGTTTAAGCTCGAAAGAATTTTGATCGTGGGCTCCTTTCAGTGCTGTATTGCTGACGATACTGATGATTAAATGTTTGGGTAACAGTCTTTCGAAAAGATGATCTTCGATCTTGGATCGGAGTCCAGAGGCAATGGTGAAGGTTTTCACTTCCATTCGTCGTACCGGATACTTGGCTGTCGTTCTGCTCGAAGTGTGACTGATATTGTTTTCCACTTTGGATAAAACGTCGACACGGCGCACGTAGAGTAGGGCTTCTTCGATGAAAGTTTTGTACTCTTTAGCATCAGCCATGAAATGGAAGACGGTACTGCTTCGTTTCAGTCTCGGACTGACATCCACTCCACTCTCACAAGATACTTGTCTTGCAACCACATGTCCAAATGAAAGCATCCATCAGTACTAAATTCCGCTCGTGTTTGATTTTGTTTCGACGGTCGTTAAATCCAACATTGTGGCCAGCATCGTCATCTTATACCAAGTCTTTGTCGTTGAATTTGCCCATCGTGTCAGGTTTCCATGCACGGAAGCATATAGATGCGTGTTCTTGGTTTCTTTTCTAGGTACACTCAGTAAGGGTAAGTATCCATACTGCTGCTCCCCAGTTTGTTATTAAGGTAGAAATCCCCTTCTCTGAGCAACGAATACATGAAATTGTTGACGGGAGCTACTTCGGCATCGCTTGCCGGATTACTGTTTTGAGAACTTTGTCTTTCAGGTACAAGTAACTGTTATCCAGATCGACGTAATCTTTGGTCTGTCCTTTGATTTCAAATTCGATATTGGCTGGGATAGTCAAAGATGAGAGGGGATGAAATTCTACTCATTGCGATTGTTGTATTATGATCATGGTAGGTGGCATGGCAAACAGATTCAATTCTGACTTCGAACATTCGTAAGAATCTCGGTTGCATATTTTTTTTAGCAATGAAAAACGTCTAATTCTCTGGTTGTTCTTTTCTTAGTCTTTCTCACAACGTATGGGTGAACCTTGAAGGGGTTCGACGTCTGATTCTGTCTTGTCCTTGCTGTGGCATGGACGAGGAAGGAATGCCTTAGCCAGAAGTGTTCAGCACATTTATAGGTATCTATTGGCGAGCCAAAAAGGTCTGATCCAGTTTGAAGCAACACATTTTTGCCTGCTTTTACGAAGGCTTCTTTGGGATTTTATTCACTGATATTGACATTTTGAAGAAATTCGTTTCCTTGCGTGAAAGCGGTATCATTCAAAGCGTGCAATCCTAATGTCAACATCGGTTTTAAGATAGGGGCCACCGTACGAAAGCGGATTTAAACATATCTTCTAACCCATGCCCTCATTGTCGAGCGACTCCCTGGTACACAGACTATATGACTTATAAGTCGCTAGACAATCTCTTTTGAAACTGTAGTTTCACCGTGATTTTTCCATTCGAGAATGGAATATTTTGTCTCAGATCGCTTTTTATACCAGTGCTGACTCTGTCAAAATACGATTTACTACATGCAAATAGTGAGGATATGTAAATTCACTCTGAACGTGGTGCGTCTAAACAGCCATAGTAGAATCCACATTGAATGACTCAGTATGGGCCTAGCTGTGTTTCCCACTACGTTGTACTCCACCACATTAGGGCATGAAAACATCGAATTCATTCCTTCGTTCAATTGCTCAGGGTACTTCAAACACTTGAAGAATCGCTCATTGCTGTTGATGTCTCCCTTGGGACCCGTAATAGGGATTCCACCCAAACTAGAATAGAACTCAGGACAAAAATAATGGTCAGGGTTCTGTTATCCTTAGAATACATGTCCAGACGATGAGAAATGTTATGGTACTCGATCTTGACAGTTTTGTTCGTTTTCTCCAGGGCTTTGTTAAACTGTTCCTCGAATATAGAGGCAATAATTTCCACCAGATGTTGAGCATTAACATAATACTCCACAGGAATTCTGAAGACACAGGTAGTCAGTTGAGGATTCGCTGCTGATGATCTTTTGAATTAGTACACCAGACGACCACTTTTGTCCAACACTTATTGCACTTGACCATTCAGGATTTCAACCACAAAAGTGTTTTGATTTTCGATGATATTTAGGATTTATGTGGGATGAATGATTTCTGCCCAAGCGACGTTCCAATGCATTTCGTGATCCATTTGGATGGCCTGAGATAATTTGGCCGTGAAACAACATAAAGTGTTGCTTGGAAATACATCCATAGAACTGTCACTGGATAAAGTTAAATAACAAAGGTTTTTCATAATTCGATGGTTCTGCTTTCCGAGAAGTCACTCGATATCAAAGGAGTTTCTAAATGTTGCAAAAGAGGGCTGCTGCTACTGTGGTTCTGGGGTTACTGGTGTTGGTGGCAAGGCTCCCGTTCTTACTGCCTTACTGAATATTTCAAGGAAGGATTGGGAAGTAGATATCCGATGCAACTGCTGAGTAAAATGGTCCACAAGTGTTTGTCTACTCGAAGCAAACTCAGGTTGGCGATGGCCACTCCGATTACACAATACACCACACTGAGTTGGCAGAAAAGAAGATTTGCGTTTTAAGCACACGTTCTGCACACCACACCCATAGGGGTTGGTTTTGTAGATCTTGAAGAGAGGAACTCTGAGAATGAACGGTCGCTACTGTGTTGAACAGCATGATGGTCACTTCTTTTCATAGTCGATGACTTTCTAAACGGCAGTCCAAGAATCAAAATTCGGGGATATCCTTTCCAAACCACTTTCACTTATTTCACTCAGCGTTTGGCTACTTTAAGTTTTATTCGATCGAAAATGCTTTCGATATCGTACACGTCGTCATCTTTTTTGGTCACTCGTTGTTACTCGGGGAAGTAAAATGTTCCTGTTATTCACCGTTCATCTCTTCCAATTTATAGATAGGAGGATGGTGGTGACACATTCGTCCAGTGACACGAAACAATTCGGTGGTCAAGTTAGGGAATAAACTTTGTCGAAGATGAATTTTGTTTTTACAATACGCACCGAATTCCTCTCGTTAACAGTCTGCATTTCTTGGGGGAAGAAGGGGATGTTCCAAACAAGTTATCAAACATGGTCACCTCGTTGTCAAGGGTCACTTCGATGGTAATATTGATTGTAAGCTCTGACCAGACGCGATAACACGTCGATGTACTTGAGCGTGTGTTGATCTGTAAAATATTTCCACATACGATCTTTCAAAGTGCGTTGAAAACGTTTCAGGACACTGGCTTTGGTTTCAGGATTATCGGGGGTGGAGGTGGGTGTGTGTGTGAAAAAATAGACGTCTCTTTTCTTCCATTCTTTCTGAAAAGCTTGGTTCAGAAATTCGGTGTCTTTATCTATTTCTCGTCGGAGAGGGTGACGACCGCATGGTTTCAACACCAGTTTTAACGCTCTCACCAACTCGAAGTTCGTTTGTGAAGTCAAAAGTACCACCCAAGCAAATCTGGAAATGACTCTATGACACAAAACAAATATTTGTAGCCGCGATTGTATGTGGCTGAATGAGAGGCATCTGCTAAATCGACCTGCCATTGATGATCAATACGCTCCGCTTTGGTTTGACGTCTGGAAAAGTTTAGTCGGATGGGTTTGTGTAACGTGTACGTCGCTTGTTCTTGTAACCATCGTCTCACCTAGGGTAAGCTTACACTTTTCAGTTTGGTTTTAGCTGCACGATACAATATTTGAACTCCTTCGTAACCCGCAGGATGGGAAGGATTGTAGTAAATATCAGCAAAAAGGCTCTTCATGAGGACTCTCTTTAGTAAGTCACCCACTGTTTACAGATGCTACACTTTGAATCATGAGATCTGGAAACTGTTTGGAGTGTCGAAGCGCCACAGGAGTAGGAATCGAGGGTGGTGGCGACAATAAGGGCCACTTTTTCTTGTTTTCTTTTATTACTTCTATCTGCCTTTCTTTCGTTTCTTCTTATGCCGAAGAAGAAGTCAACATCATCTTTATGACCCAAGCTTTTAGTTCTTCTCCTTGGGGAGTGGGGAAAGGGTCAACAAGGACGCTGCTATCTTACTAGGTATGGAAACAGAAGGAGACTGAAACACTTTTCGTGTGTCTTCGTCTTCCTCTTGCATCCGTGTTGCTAAATCTGTCTTGGTCACTGGGTGGGGGGTCAACATCGCCTTGAAATCTTTCAGAGTAGGTTTAGCTATTTCGTCTAAAGTTTTCCGGTGAAAGAGTTGAAGACGTTGCCATTGCGATTTTTCCGTTTCTGATAAATTGGTGCGATCCATCAACGCTTGTAATTCTTGTCTTAATTGTGTCATATCAGTGAGATTAAGACTGGAAGATAAATGAGGTGTCCGTTGTTCGTGCCATGGATGAAATTCCATCCATCGTTTGTTGTGCACTAAAGTCAGCTCTCTTCCATGAGATTCCAAGGTACAGGTATGAGGTCTTTACAGAAAAGGGGCCCTTTTTATCTTCACATGATGCTTCCTAAAAAGAGGTCCAGCTATCGATCCTAACAAACGATCAGAAATTCCAGCAAGAGTCCAACCAGGAAGGGTTGAAATCTTTCGGGTTGAAAACCATCATCTTTTTCTTTTGCCTAATGGGTATTTTCTTTTTGACCATTTGGTGAAGAACGGTTTGATGTTTTCCAAGGCGTTTTTTCTGATGCTTGACAATAGTACCGTTCCTCTCAAGACATTCAAGCAATATTCACACATGGTATAGATAATTTCTTTAGGGACTGATTGAGGAAGTTGTTTTCACATGGGTGGATTGGATTTCGTCAGTACCGAAAACACATCCCAAGGTTTGGCCAAACTAGAAGGTAGTCCCGTTCTTTTTCCTTTTTTCTTTTGGGAGGAGAGTGGTGCTGTACACTTCCGGGGAGGAGCAAAAAACACTGAAATTAATCGTTTGAGTCAAGCCGTTTTTTATAGTGGAATGCGTCTCCGCTGATGGTTGGTACGAAGTATCATTTTGATGATGAGCATCACTCGACGTTGAGGTATTTGCAACGAACTAAATCGTGACAGTTCTTGTTTGAATAAATCCAGTAAACTTTGTATCATTCCCGTTCCTTCTTAAACTTTGGTCTTGTGGAAAGGCACATTTTTTGCGGCAACCGCTGTCGCTTAAGAAGAGGAAAAAATCGTCGCCACCGTTCCATTTTTTCATCATAATTGGGAAAGACGCGTGTCAAATTGGGTTTGGCAGGCATCAAGGGCAACGCCGAAGTCGAAGACGCTGGATACACGGTCACCGAGAGACTTAATTTGAGGTAGTACGATTGCGTCCAAGTAGCAGTGCCTCTCTTTCTGGTAGAAGTTGTAGGCATGTGGTGTTTTAGTGGCATCGTCGTACGTATGAGTCATCTAAGGAGTTTCTGACTGTTTAGCTAACACTTGCATTTGAGATTTATCTTTTGGACTTTTAAATAAGACTATGTAATGGGCATTGAAACTTATGATAAGATGTGCTTTACTTTGTTTAAACACATTTTGAGTAATGTAAATGATACTGGTATTACAATGATGCCTTTTGCGTGTCGGGTTATTCTAACCATGTTTCTAAAATGGGTGTGTACGTCATATTCACTTTGGGTTTTATATCAGTTACAAATAATTTTGGCATAGTCAGCCACTTCTTGCGTCCAATCATAGAAGCCAAAACGTTTCCAGTCACGTACATCTTTCCAGTGTTCGTGTAACCAGCAAGCTACACACGCATCTTTATAAGCATCCATCAAAAGTCGATAAAGTGTCACGAGTCTTATCTTCACACAGAGGTAAGGAAGTATCGGTATGAAAGCGTAACGCTTTTAACAGAATGAGACTGTCTTGCACATTTAAAGTCGGAGGAGCAACCTTGGCGTCTTTGCAGGAGCTGTCTGTAAATAGTCCACAGTGAATCTGCTGATAAACGAAAACCCAGAAACGTAATCACTAACACATACACGACAAGTCGGACACCATCCAGCATGTTCCAGGTAAGCCGAGTCTTTCTGCTTCCATTCGTGAAATGACACACCACAACAGAAGCACTTGACTTTATCTCTTTCTCACAAGTAGACAACTCCAGCTCTGGCTAATTGTTCGGGTGTAAGTCCATTTATTAAAGCCATTTCCCTCTGAACGTTTGGAATTGATTTTCAAAGTCACAATAGCCAAGTAAAACCACAGGCAACGTGTGTTTTTCTTTGACGGGTGCATTTCGTTGTGGTGACGGTGACATTCCAAGTTGTATGCACAGACATAGATGAAATCCGTAGGGTGGTACACGCACGGCATCATGTTGACTATGAAAACCGATAACGAGGTAAGGAGGCCGGTAACGAACGACATCGCTTTCGTATCCGTAGGGTGGTACACGCACAGCAACACAATCTAAGGTGGTATTAGTAGAGAAACGTCCATGCCTCGGTGCATCGACAATGTCACAGGGTACGGCATCGACGCGATCGCAAAGCATAGACTCGAATTTATCACTGAACTTGAGTCCCTTGCTCGCTTGTGATAGTGTGAAATGATTCATCTGCCTCGATCTGCGTTTATAGCCGTAATGAAGTATCGGTCTTGGAAGTCTATCTTTTTTATACTGGAGTTCGGCTTGTCGGTACGATAAAGTGTTGTGGTTTGGAAGCCGTACGTGCTTCAGGCACACGATTTGATTGTTTTTTTCAAAATGGCTACTGACGACTTGGTGGTTTTTTATCAGTACAGTTTGGTGTGGCTCTAATGTGGTCACACGAAAGTGATAGTCCTCTCCGGACTGCAGAGCTTCTTTCAGCATTGACCACTTGACTCGCTCGTTAACTCAGTGTCAATACTCTGACTTTGCAGTTGGTATGCATTTCTCCTCGCTGGTCTCGGTATTGGTAGCCGTAAGTTTTGGAACCGCCGCATCCTAATTCTTGTCCTGCTACTGTGGATGCTTTGGTGGTGATCACTGTGGCTGATGGCATATCAGTGGTATTGAGCGTAGATGGAGTGATGGCTGGGTTGGAATTCTAGGCCAGTGAAGGTCTCTTTCTCTTGAGCTGAGTTAAAGAAGTCTGATACATTTGTCTCAGATCCCTTAACTCTGTCAAAATGTCTTGTAGCACACACAACGGGGATGCTGTTCAACCCGAACTATCTGATGTATGTGAAATCATCATGGGTTATCACCAAGATGACAGACACAGCTATTTTGAAGATAATGATTTATGTGAAGAGGCAATGCTGTCTCAAGGGAGTCTTGCTATACGGTACCGCTGTGAGAAGAAATTTGAGAAAGAGAAGAAGATCGATGAGATACAACGTTTGTTAACTCGCTTTGTTTAACAAACCCTTAATGCCAAGTGTTACGTGTAGGCTCGTACAAAGGTAACAAAAATAAAGAGTGAAGCCAACAAGCTTTGTATTATTTAACAAAATAATTTATTTCCCTAGAAAACAATGTAAAAATTGGAAATCGGACTTACGGTTTGTGAATATAATCTAAAATTTAATCCTAAGATTGAAAAATACAAGTCCTATCACTAAACAGTTCTAATAGAATCCGGATTCGAATCTCGATGAAATTCCAATATGGAGGCGATGACATCAGTTGAAGTCGTTGTACTGGTGGCAATGGATCCTCAGTTGAATCACAGTTTATATTTCCGTATAGAATTCCAGAATAAATTTCCACTGAATTTCTTTCTCCCAGAACTTTTTATAAAAAAGTACACTTGTTTAGTTTTCTAGAGAATACATTATTAAATCCAAAAAACAGATGAAAAAACAAAATGGCAACAACAATTAGAAACACCTTGTTCCCTCAAGATGTTAAGAACGACTGACTAAATCTACTAGAGAGCTTCTGTTTAAAGCCGCGATTTTAGATCACATGGTACTTCACGCGATAGGCTACGTGATTTACTAATCTGAACATCGCAATAAAGAATGCCATTTATCACGTATGCAAGAATAGCTCTATCTAAGACTCAAATACTCACACTGAAAATATATAAAAATAAAACATTGTTTATTCAGACTAACACGTAGGCCGAAATGACCTTAGCAATAGCCAATCGTTTTCGCGTAGTGTTTACAAACTCTATGTACCAGAGTGAGCAAAAAATAGTGCTAATGTAATAGCTTTTACGTTCTAAATAAACTGAATTTACTGGAAAAAATATCAAATCCCGTGAAAATAATCATTACAATAAACTGTAATGAAACAAAAATTAAAATAAAAAACAATTTAAAAACTAACATACAAGCAATTTAATTACATATACGTAACACAAGAAAAGATACTAATTCACTATTGCCAAAAATGTGTTTTGTCTTTGTGTTGTGTGCATTTATTTGTTTTGAACTAAAAACTTAAAACCCCATTAGCATTAACCTTCCCAATTAGCCCATAAAACATTTTTATCCAAATAAACCTTTCTGTCCCCTTAAACCCTTCTGTCCCTATAAACTCCTTGTCCATATAAACACTTTTGTCCACATAAATTCTTCTGTCCCCCAAGTACCCTTCTCATGTTAAATTTCCATTTGCCTCCCGCTAGGCTCTCCCATATTAAATTTCCATTTTTCCTCCGATAGGCTTGCCCATGTTAAATTCCCATTATTCCCCCCCCCCCTAAATTCCCATTTGTCTTCCGATAGGCTGTCCAATGTTAAATTCCCGTTTGTCCCCGAAGAAATTCTTTTCTCCCCCGATCGGCTCTTATTACTATTACCATATAATAAAAAAGAAAATATATAAGTAGTTACAAGGAAACATTTCACTCGTAAAGTGGAAACATTTTGTATTTTCACGAAGGATTCTTTTTATTTATTCACGTAATGAATGGATGAAAGTTACAATATATATTAAACACCTCAATACGTGTTGTCAATTGTCAAAATTCCGTGAGGTATAGAACTTCTTGTAAATTAAACCATCTGTAGTGTTGATGTTTAGTTGGGGGAGGGTTGGGGGTGTTTGTTTTTTTGTTGTTGTTTTCCTCTTCAGCACTTTCTATTTTATTCATAATGTTATCACAATCAAAATGATTGGTTTTATTTTGCAGAGTTGCAAAAGCAAATTTGAGATAGGCATACATTTTGAGATATTGTAGCAGTTATTTTATTCCCTTAGAGTCTTTGTCAATGTTGTAAACCTGAGAGCAGCTGGAATATGAGGCTATAATGAATGGAAAATATATGCAGAACTTATTCATTGTTGATGAATTAGATATTCAAGAGAATTACAAGGCTTATCTTTAGTTATAACTTATCCAGAGGTCATCAATACAAATTTAGTCGATCGTGCTATCAGAAAATTACGTGGGATCATAGTCCAAGATAATTCAATTTGAATCAATCAATATCATCTGGGTGTACGTGTTGTGACTAACGCAGCTAGCAATAAACCATTCCGACATAAACTACAAAAATATAAAAGAAAGCTCTTTTCAATGTGAATAAGAAAGAGTCGTTAGATCAAACAAAGAGATTGAGTTTGGTTTCCTCGTTTTCAAATAATTCGATAAACGTGAGCTGTACATTTCACATTGATTATATTTCTCTAAAATCTTATTCCTTATTGTTTTTATATTTTGCCTTTAAAGAGACATTTCGTGGTAAGAAGATTTATGTACGGTGTGAAAACTTTTAATTTGTCTGAATTATTTATTTCATTTTATACAGACCTTCTTTCGTGTTTGCCCAGAAAGACACACGCGCTTGGTCCAGGTTAAAGAATATATATAGTATCTATATGCAATAAAATATATACATGTACAGTCAAATCTACTCTAGCGGACACTATATATATATATATATATATATATATATATATATATATATATATATATACTTATATATATATATATATATATATATATATATATATATATATATATATATATATATATATATATATATATATATATATATATATGGTACCAAACAAAGTTCTAATGCATATATCTTCTTTAAATAAGGTGTCCGCTAGACTAGATTTGACTGTACATGTATATATTTTGTAGCATATAGATACTGTGTGAGGAGAATCTTTTGGCTCAATAGTCTATCGAGAATAAATTATTATTATTATTATTATTATTATTATTATTATTATTATTATTATTATTTACCCACCTTTGTATATAAAAATCCAACTCAGGAAATATTTGGGACTTTTATACAGAATGATACTAGTAAAATCATGATGACTAACTTAGCAATGTTTACTATAAAAGTCTTAAAGATTAGAAAAACCGTTTTCTCATCGACTCTTGCTACATTAGACTCTAGATCAATATCACAAAACTTGTTTCATGCAGGTTTTAGGGTTCTCTTTAAATTAGTTTGTGTGATTACTGTATACTATATATTTCTATATCGCCCAATTCGAAAAATGTAATAATGATTACTTTTGATGTATAACACTTCCATGTTCTTGTCTTACGCATTAAAACATCTTTTGTACCGCATGATGTAAGAATATGATTCATGGGCCAGTGGTCTGTATCATAAATTATTATTATTATTATTATTATTATTATTATTATTATTAATCCCATACACAAAGTCAAATTTGATACAGGCCATCGGAGAGATGGTTGTTGGTCAGTGTAATTTATGATATCCTAAATGTAACAGAAAGCTACCGATCTATGACAAAAGAATACCATAACCTTATTGTTTTAAAATGTTTCAACTGCATTTTAACATGGACATTTTCTTGAATTATGGAAATTCCAAATTTGTATTTCTAGAAATTACATTTATAGCTTTGCTCATTAATTTAAGAAGAATAGTTGCATCTATTCTTGAAATTTATTCGGATGTGCAATCTTTATGCAAAAAAGCATAGCACTAAGCCTTATAGACTCAAGAAGGTTCATTTATACGGGTCATGATACGGCACTTTAGACTCAAGAAGAGTCATTGGTACGGGTCATGATACGGCACTCTAGACTCAAGAAGGTTCATTTATACAGGTCATGATACGGCAATTTAGACTCAAGTAGGTTCAAGTAGGTTAATCTACACTGGTCATGATACGGCATTTCAGACTCAAGTTAATTTATTCGGGACATGATAAGACACTTGAGGCTCAAGTAGGTTCATTTATATGGGTCATGATAAGGCTCTTTCGACTGAAGTAGGTTAATCTATAAGAGACATGATACGGAATTTTAGACTTGAGTAGGTTAATTTATACGGGACATGATACGGCACTTTAGACTCAGTTAGGTTCATTTATATGGGTCATGATACGGCACTTTAGACTCAAGTAAGTAACTTTATATGAGTCATAAAACAACGTTTTAGTAGTTTCAGTCATTTTTACATGAAACAGGGAGTGCGAAGACATTAATGAGTCATACATTAGTTTCACTAAGTTGTATCTTCATGATAAAAGTGCATTTCATTGATTCTAACGACATTATAGAGGCTAAAAATTTGGCAAGGCTTCTACTGAAATGTTATAAATCCATAAGAATTAACGTATTAACTGGTGGAAATTGTCCATTCTCAGGTTATCATACACGTATTTGCACACATGATTATCGATGTCAGAAGATTACTGGAATGGAAAATGACCCGTATAAATTAACCTACTTGAGTCTATAAGGCTTAGTGCTATGCTTTTTGCGTAAAGATTGCACATCCGAATAAATTTAAAGTATAGTTGCAACTTTTCTTCTTATGGAGTGGAAGAAATATATTCAAGATTATTGCATTTACCATTCATCAGACTACTAGCACCCTGATCCCCCCCCCAAAAAAAATACTTGTTTGAAACTTTGCGTGAAAATATATTGAAATATATTTTATCTTCCTTCTAAGTAAAAGTATAAATGACATTCATCTTCAACTTGCTGTAGCTTACATAAATTGCACATTATTTCTTTCCTATCTATCATCCGGATGACAGTGCATATTGTTTTATTTTATGTTTCTTTGTTTTCCGTACCTGCTACTTTATATTCATTGACGGTGTACACTTATGTGGAGTTTAGTAATGATATTTCCATTATAATATGGTAGGAGAGATACATATACCACACTTTTAAAAATGTCTTTATAGTTTGAAGTAAGTGCTTAATTTTCCAACATCAATAGATTCGTCTTTATATTTATTCCAACAATTTGTAAAATTTTTAAGTATGTCCTTTACGTTTATTGAGTGGCATGTGTTGGTATTGATATGATTTGATTTCTCCACGTATTCCAGGATTTTTATTTTAGTAGCTTCTGCACGTTCTCCAGGCCTTGTCTTAGTTCACCGGCCTGGAGATCGGTTCCAGTAAGACAACAATCATGGTAGTCAATACTAACCAGGATGTACATATTCTCTTAGAGGCACGCCACTCTCATGCCGGTCCGGACAAACAACATTCACCTGAAAACAAATCTTAGACTAATCAACTCCAACGTCAGAGACGCACAAAGAACTTGGAACATATGCTGCAGGTCGTCATCAATACTTGTCTCCGACAGGTCCTGTGCATCAGATGGCCAGATGGAATCCCTGACCAGGAGTTATGGTTAAGGACGCAACAGAAACTCGTATCAAACACCATTAAGGGCGCAAATGGAGATGGATTGGACATACCCTGCGGAGAGTCCAGCCCGACATATCTCGCCATGTACTAGATTGGAACCCTCAAGGCAAATGCAGTGGAGAACGAGCCATAATTTGGAAAAGAAAGCTGGACAACACCCGGCTTAACACCATCTACATGTCCTGGAGGGAGGCAAAATGGAGAGCCCAACATCATGACAAGTGAAGAGATACAGTAAAGACCCTATGTTCCAGAGGGAGATAAGAGGAATTATAGTTACAAAGCATGAATAACTTCTGACGAAGTGCATCACTACCCTTGGGACACTTGTACTACTGAGTTGATTTTTATGCACTTTCAATATTTATGACACCAGAGACTAACATACGGGTCCCTTATGACACTAAACAGCCTGCTTCTAGCTGGAGAAAGTTATTGACTCTATTTCTCATATACGCATTAATACTTTATTTCTCTCCAAAAAATGGTGTCGAAGATTTTAACTTGTTTCACCAGGTGAAAATAAGTCCTTTAAATTGCATTTTAGTACACCAGAAAAATTCAAATAGGACTTAAAAAATTAGAATTAATTATTAGTTACGACCAACCTACAAAAAAACATCGCTGTTGCATATGTGACATTTTTGTGTGATCAGTATGTATTTATGTATTGATCTCAACGGCAGGTCAGCATAATTCAGACTAGGACATATGTCTCTATGGGTTGACGATAATATCCTATATGTTATATATATATATATATATATATATATATATATATATATATATATATATATATATATATATATATATATATATATATATATATATATATGCTATATATATATATATATATCGTTTGGACACTTGTCTGATACCACCTAAAGTTATTTTTCACATATGTCTACTACTCTAGATGATATCACTGAGAGTTTTATTGTATTCAAATTTCCGTGTTCCTACACAATGAATTTGTGATAAATACGCAGACTCAAAGCAGAATTTATCACCTATCTTATTTCGGTAGACAACACCTTAGATATGCCCGTAAATCGTGCTCTAGAAGTATCTGTATATATTGGATTTAACGGTAGGCCAGCATATTATTGCATATATGGTGTCGATAGAAGGGCAAGTGCTTAGAACAATGATTTCCACTCAAAATCGCAAATAAAATCGTAAGCGTAACAAAAATACCAAATATGTAGTTATACTGATTCACACATGAATGCAGAAATTAAAAACAATAATTAATTATGGTCTAACATATGATAATTGATGTCAGACTTAAGAGGTTTTTCGTTTTATATTGGCTTTTCTGTTGTTTTCTTTTATTTTCCTAGAGTAATTCATTCTTGATTTTGTATATAAAAATGGAACATAAATTAATCTGCGAGCTTTCTTGTGTGTGAAGTTTCTAATAAGCACTTACGTTTCAAAACCTAACTCATTAATCCTTATCAGCCTTAGTAATATAAGACTATATTCAGTGTATTCTCTTATCCAATTTTCATAATTTCTAAAGAGATGAAGCTGGTCAATATTTCTCTTTTCCAGAGACAGGAGGAAATAACGATAAATTTTGAAAAACACATATTCCTAGAGTTTATTTCCGTCTTACAAAGTATATGCGAAACAGCTGATGGGCGTCTTCCATCTTTCCTGCTGATAATTTTAGACCACCGAATATCACATACAAGTAAACCATGTCTACCAAAAGAGTGCAACTATTTATGTTCAATTAGAATTAGAAGAAACTAAGTTTATCAATGCAGAAAATATGTGCATAGGTCATTTACTCAGTCAAATGCACGAAGATACCTTTGATAAAAAAGGCGATCCATATCAATAAAAGGAAGTATCATTGTACTTTTTATCCTGGCCGATTCAATAGGTATATCTCAAATAGACTTATTCAGAACGGCTGCACGGTCACATAGTATTCTGAATACCCTTATTTACAGTGACATCGATGTGAGTGAATTCTTCATTCCGCTATACGAGACGAGATCAGATTCCCTCTGGTCGTGATTGTATCAAGACGTGTGTATCAAATTCTAAACTGAGTGCGTATTCCGATAATCAGAGGACGCCGATCGTATAACCTATTAGCATCTTCTGTCTCTGAAAATATGTCAACTACCACAATTTCAGTGTAATTACAACAATCAGATTTAAAATGACCGTTTTTATTGAACTTTGCCTGTGGGTTGAAAAGCTGCGAACAAATAAAGTACGTCACAAATTACCTTATCGCGATACTGTGGCGCCATCTATGATCGCGCGAGAAAACAACGTGAGAATGCAATAGATTGATAAATGAAGCAATTACATATATAGATATGGATGATGTTTGGCAGCTTTTGGTTTCTATCTTATAAAGTGACAAATTCTGCTTTGTTTAAATTACAACCATTTATATTAAAAGTTATCGAAACAATCCAGATTATCTATCTTAATCTTATTGTCTACAGCAGAACATCCGTATTATCGTCTACAGCAGATTATCTATATTATCGTCTACAACAAATGTTTGCTTTGTTACTTTATTTTATTGGTCCAGTAAGGTAATGACTAGTTAATTAAAACTGACTGTGAAAATGTGTATGTGACGGCTTTCCACAGAAACGTCAGAGAGGAATATGATGATCAACCGTCAAGTGCGGTTCTCACAGTTATCTACCCTTTCATACAGACACAACGTAATTGTCTCTTTTTCCCTGTAAAGCAGTAACGTGTAAAAAATGAGGAAAGAGGGACATGTCATTAATTACAGACAAAACTAACAATGTTTTATATTTAACCTGATATCCTTCTTTCAATTAATATCATCTTTATGGAAACAATATGCATATTAGGTATTGTTTCTAAAATGTCTCCCACCACAAACGATACAAGAGAGTATTAATCGTGTAATTTAGAAATATGCAATGTTCTTTTCTTGCCAATTAATATTTTTCTTGTGTGGATCATAAGTAAGAAATTCCTGTTAAAATAATTTACATATTTAATCTCTCCTTCAAAGGTTTCTCCTTTACTCGACTAAACTTTATCATGTCAACAGATGGCTGCTTGCGAGATATAGCGCTGTAAATGAACCGTGTTGTTAAAGATGAAGAAATACTGAGATCTGCAGTGATACTACTTTGAAAATGAACTTTTAACATATGGACTTATATCCCCAAAATCAAACAGTTGCATGTGATAGCAAAAAGTGAATCGTCCCTCACCTTGCCCCGAAATTCAATGTAACATAATGCAATCAAATAAAATTAAATATATGCCCAAGCTTAAAGCAATGCAATGCACGTTTTCATTTACGGGAGATTTTTTAGGAATGATTATAGCTGTGTTAACATTATACACTAATTTATGTTAATTACATTTAAATGAGTATTTGTCACGGTACTGATTATTTACCAGACAGCGGAAAGAGTGTAGTTTTGGGTGGACTTACTACTGAGACTTCTCCCAAAAACTTGATGATGTTAGTTGGCGACTTAATTGAGACTGAGGTTCTTGGAGCATGCCAGTGACAGACAAGAAAAGAAATGGATACAAAGATCTGACTAAGTGTGTGACAATGTATGCCCTCAAACTGTACCGAGTGATTACATCGTTTGAACTAGTCCAAACCACACTCACACTGGAACAAAGGTCAGTCCATTTTTTTCTGCCTCTGCCGCCCTCCTCCTAGTAGAAAAAACAAGCTGACTGAATCTCTCTTTTTGGAGCAGTTTCCAAATCTCCTGGAGTATGGAAATTTGATTGGTGACAATCTGATTATTCTGGGAGATTTCAGCTTTTACTTTGACTGTCCTGGAAACCCATACACATCAAAACTCCTAGATTCCATTCACGTTTTCAACCTCAAACAGTGAGTTAGCCAACCCACCCATAAACATGGTCACATTTTAGACTGGATTCTTCATAGAAATGATGACAATATTCTACAGCCCTCCGTGGTGTTCTACGAACTTGCATCAGATCACCTCTGCATTATATGCCATCTTGACGTATCAGTCCATAACCCTCCACCTTTGTTTGCTACTGAGAGAAACCTTTGTATAATAAATAGAACCCAACTATTGCATGACATCCATGCAAACCTAACAACTTGGTTTCCTCCTACAACAGAACAGCTTGAGAACTGCCTGCGTTCATTGCTTGACAAGCATACACCAGCAACCAAGTGCAGAGTGTCAATTAAAAAGTGTGGTCCGTGGTAAAGCAGTGTTAGGGACCAGCTTCGCACCGTTAAAAGAGACCGCCGTAAAGCTGAGAGGCTTTGGCTTTCCACCAGACTCACTATTCATAAGCAAATCTACGAAAAGCCGCTAAGAAGAATGTCACAAATATAGTCCATACAGTGAAATCAGCCCACTACATTACTAAGATCACGGAAAGTTCCAGCTCCAAAGAGCTCTTCAAGATTACTAACAAACTAATGTCAAGGAACAAATGTACACCACTTCCAACTACCTTCTCTCCAGTCGACCTTCCGGACCTGTTTGCAAATTTCTTCCGTGACAAATTACAAACCATTAGAGATAAGCTTGACATCACAATTTCAATTGACTTGTCGTCACCATATAGTTGCGATACAGAATTTCAGCGGCAACCGTAAGCAGCATTTGAACCCGTCTTTATGGATTTAGTACGTACAGTCTTGATGAAGAGTTCACCAAAGTCATGTGAACTTGATCCGATTCCGACATCACTGCTGCTTGAGTGCTTAGATCCAATATTGCCTTCACTAACTGATGTTATTAACACCTCTCTCTCTCATCCGAAGAATTCCCATCATTTTTCAAAACTGCCGTTGTAAAGCCTCTGCTGAAGAAACCAACACTCGACCATTACGGTTTAAAGAACTACCGCCCAGTTTCTAATCTCCCATTCATGTCGAAAATCTTAGAAAAAGTTGTTCTATCCCAACTTGTATCTCATCTGAATTCAAACAGTCTTTTTAGCAATGTGAAGTCTGCATATCGCCCTTGCCACAGAACTGAAACTACTCTTCTGAAAGTAGTTATTGACCTTCTCTCTGCTTTGGATAGCGGAAAGATTACAGTCCTCATTCTTCTTGACTTGTCTGCATCATTTGACACAAAAGACCATGACATATTACTTCACCGTCTCCAGCATGTATTTGGCATTTACGATACAGCCTTACTGTGGTTCAAGTCCTACTTGGTCAACAGGACACAAATTGTGTCCGCAAATGGAATACAACCCAGCCCAGTTAATGTATGCTGTGGTGTTCCACAGGGGGTCTGTTCTTAGACCTGTTCTCTTCATTCTATACACTCAGCCACTCTCAAGTGTCATAGATCATCATCCAGTGTCTCACCAGTTGTATGCTGATGACACCCAAATACACAAATCTAGCCACCCAACTGAGGTTGATGCTACCATTCAAGGTAAAGAGAGGTGTATGTCCGATGTGAAATCATGGATGTAACAAGCTGCAGATGAATGATGATAAAACTGAAGCCATTCTGATTATAACACAAAGACTTTCTCATTTACCTCAAACAATAAATATCAGCAACACCAACGTTAAATTCACAGTCAGTACGAAACCTATGTGTTACTCTCGACAGTACTCTCTCATTGCACCAACATGTCATGAACATATGCAAGGCTGCATATCTTGAGCTGAGACGCATCAGCTCTATTCGCATTTATCTTTCAGTTGATGCCACTAAAATACTTGTGTGTTCCTTAGTACTTTCAAGACTGGACTATTGTAACTCAATTCTGTCTGGTTCGTCTCAATATCTACTCCAGAAACTTCAAAAAGTTCAAAACACAGCTGGTCTGATCATCCTTAGAGTACTACTATCAGAGCACACCTCCCCCCTGCTCTGTACCCTACACTGGCTATCAGTTCGATCCAAAATCAAACACAAAATTTGTTCTCTGTGCTATGTTTCACTGACCGGCTCCAGTCCAACATACCTATCCGACCTCACCCATGTGTACACACCAGCATGAAACTTACGATCCTCTTCTGACAATCGTATTCTGATTATTCCCACTATGAAAATGAAGTCATATGGACAACGTTCTTTTGCATACCAGGGCCCAGCAACGTGGAACGAATTGCCCGCTGAACTTAGACACAAAGACACGGTGATCTCATTCAAGAGCGCTCTTAAAACTCACCTATTTCGACTGCAAGAACAGACCTAATGTTTCCTTACCTTAAATATTTTCAGCATGTTTTCTGTTTTTTAATTTCATGGTATTTGTTTCTGGTAATCATATCATTATATATGTTTGTCTAATGTTGTAAAGCGCTTAGAGTTTCTAAGGATTAGGCGCTATACAAAGTCCTCTATATTATTACTATTTGTCTCGCGTCCTTTCACTCAGTAAAACGATTTCTTATCGGTCCTCTGCTGTTTCCGGTTTGTCTTGCTGATAGGCTGATCTTCAACTTATTTATTTTGCAACTAATAACTTAGGCCGGCAAACAATAATGGATTCCGAAAAGTGTAACTGCCATAGTTTGTCAGTGTTAGCTTGCATCGAACAAACTGAGTCATAATGTTGAAGCTGATGACCTTTTCATTAATGAGAGATTTATCCGGAAATATTCCGTCGCATAATTTAGCATATTAAAAAATCAAAATAAAAAGATCAAGGAGTTGTATAATAATGAAAAAAAGTCCGAGTAAATTCCTCATGACTTAAATTTTCAAACGTAAATAAATGAATGATACCTTTTCACAGCTACGAACGCTGATTCGGCAGAGGATTGATCCTTTGAAAACATATTAACGCAAATATTTAGCCCTTGTTATGGCAAGCACACGATAAAGATACAGGAATACTCTTAACAAGATTATTCTCCAACCATTCTGTCGAGTTGCAAATCCTCGGTGGAGGTTAAATACAGGCGTAAAGATTAAACTCATTTTATTGAGGTTCTCCTATCCCCATGCAATGAAAACAGCAATTGTAGCAGTTGCAATTTTAATGAAATATTACTATCATTAACCTTGTTATAAAGATATATACGTAGTATACATGGGGAGAAACTTCTGTACAACAAACTAGCGTACAAACTAATTGGACTTCCAGGTATTATTGATAAATATACTCGCATGGGATTGTGGCCCTTGTTATTGTCCTAATTTAAGGTTTTGTGTGTTTTTGGAATGGGACAGATATCCCTTATTACTTACATGAATAATTTCAAATAGATCCATCGAAATTAAAAAACAAACAAACAAACAATCAAACAAAAACCCCAAACAAATATTCAGTTCTGGTTTGAGCTATAATGACTAATAATGACTAAAAGAATTCAAATCCTAAAAGTCCCTGTAGTCGAAAATGAAGTGAAGCAAAATGGAAATTAGCAAGCGCATAGTTTGAATAGTTACCGCCATGATTTAGAGAAAGATCGTCGCATATGACCTTTCTTTGCATTTGAACTGAGATTACCGCGAATATTAGTGTTATTTGCTTCGCTCTTTCAAGACGATGTGTTTATAGATCCACTGGTGAAGCAACGCTGGTTTGTCCTAGCAAAGATTATTGTGGGAAAAGAACTGAAGTCATTTTAAAGAGTTTTACTTACAAGGTGCATTTAAAGAATTTAGGAGTTATGGTATTTCTGTCATTGACAGGTACCGTCAAATAATAGACAGCTCCCCTACCTTTGGATTTTTCGTGACAAAAGCAATGCATGGCTTTAATTTTTCTTCAATGCGTTTCCGGCATTTTGGCATGCTATCTAGCAGTTAACTTTGTTAATGGTGGGTTATTTTACGGAGAAGAAGATATCAGCTTTTTCACTGAGACGGTCGGCAGAGAGAGAGAGAGAGAGAGAGAGAGAGAGAGAGAGAGAGAGAGAGAGAGAGAGGCTGGCCAGTTTCTGAAATCTAGTCAATATCTATGAAATTTAAAAATATTAAATTAAGAAAAGAGCTTTATATGTTATCGTATCTCAGAAACTGTATATTTATTCGTATTTATTGAAATCATTTTGATAAAGAAATCTTATTTTTAAGCGAGCAGATGTTGGGCAAAGTTAACAACACACTGTTAACTGAACTAGAAATATTTCGCAATAGATAATCTTGAACTGCAGATTAAATACAGGCACAAAATGTAACATAAAATCCATATTATACGTCAGTGGAAATGTTAAAAATGTACAGCATTGGAAAACAGTGATTTTCTTTTAACATAGACTCTTATTATCAAGTCATTAATTAATAAATATAATTATAAATAAATAAAATTATTTTGCACATTATTATCTACATAAATTTCTCACACGAAATTCTTATTGACTTTGAGTGCATTACCACTGATTATCAACATTTTATATTTATTTCTTCATTAACGAAGTAATAGTCAGATATACAGTTCAGGTATCACATTAATTTCGATGCTTATTGACTCGTATATATATGCAATTAATGCTTACTTTTGGCAGTAATAGACACAATAAATACAATAAATGATGACTTTTGCAATGAATCCATGAAGATTCTACTCTTTCTAATGTCGTTTATTTGTCCTTTATGAACAGGCATTATAAGCAGCAATTCTACTGGCTGATGAATTATCTGATGACTGTATTGATTGCCTAATGAATTATCTGATGACTGTATTGATTGCCTAATGAATTATCTGATGACTGTATTGATTGCCTAATGAATTATCTGATGACTGTATTGATTTCCTAATGTATTTATCTACAGAGACAAACAAACTATAACCTTGGCTATTTGTTCCAGTGAAATTGAAAACTGCATGTGTACAAGTTTGAAGATATTTGTTTAGATACGTAAACAATGCAAGAATACACAAACTCCTAATTTTAATGTTTCTGATACGTATTACTCAGGCTATCGATGGTGGTTATTCTGCTGTAACTTTCCAGATGTTGTTTGGTTTCATATTCGACAGTGGCGTGCATGATTCTTTCTTTAACTTAATTGTAGCTGTTGTTGAATCTACCGAACAATTCAGATTTAACTGTTGCAAGCAAGCATTATCTGCCTGAAGCTGTTACTTCACATGCATATGTAAAAACAATATTGTTGATATTGGAATTTTTTATCACATAATGAATAATAATTTCGCAAAGACCAATTGAAATAGCCCAGGCCATATCAACTGTTGTATGCTTTTTGGTTTTGGACATTTTGTTCATCAAGAAAAGTAAACATCTTATCATTGAAAAAGGTCCATTGTCAATCAAAAGTAAACATCTTATCATTGAAAAAGGTCCATTGTCAATCAAATCTAACCTACCTCGGCAATTAAACATTAACCACGAAAATGTTGTTATATCAAAATATTAGTCAAATCTTTCTCGGTGTCTTTTCAAGCTTTGGCTTTAGGACAGACCGGATCAAATTTGAGATGAACGTTGGTTTCCGCCTGCATCGTCATACATGACTTTGGCATCTGTATGGTTTGGTACCAACAATATCAACCTAGACATTAGAAGAAGTCATGCCATGCCGACTTGACTGGCGTTGTGCAGTATTAAACTACATTATTGGCTTCATCGGTTACAAACTGGCACATTGCAAAGTATAAATAAAGTAATTTAAATCAGCATAATGCCTCATCAATTTATCTACATTAGAGATAAGTCAGAACTGTACAGATCATAATGTGACTCGGACATCATTCAGATAACATCTCAAACAATGGAGTGAGCAAAGAATTCATCACTCATCTACGCTGGCAGATGGCATACAAATATGAATGCACGATGTTTAAGAGAGACAAGGTTTAAAAAAAAATATCTCCTTTATTTTAATATTTATGGGCTAGTCTTGAAAATTCAATAACTAATAGGATAACCAAAACTTTTCTATGTAACATAAATTGTTAAATCTGTTCTCTATAAAGCCAAATAGGTATATATTTATTTTGAAGCTGTCGAGCATTCGTTATGTGTTTTTATCACAGTTCTCCAAATCGCTCAAATAATACTCAACTATTGTTAGTGATAATAACTTTCCGACACAATTCCACGGCATTAGATTTAGTTACATGCCAGAAAAAAAAAAATATTCATGGAATTCATTTGTGATGCCAATCACTTTCCATACACTCCTCTCCCAAAACTATCTCTTCCTCACATCTGTTGCATGTTTGTGGTTTATAAGGTTAACAGTGTCTATCATTGTACAAGATCTTACAAAAAGTAGTCATAATAGACTTGATGTTGTACTCCATCAGTGAAAGAAACTTTCTGGAAATGCACTAATATTTGTTGGTAATGAACGAAGTTATAAGTAAATTAGCACAATTCCATGAGTTTTGTGTAAGAATGAAGTGAATAAATATCAACAATAAAATATTTGTTATGTACACGTGTCATCATTAAAAGTTAGCTGAGTTCATCTTTAAAATATAAGAATTGTAACAGGTCTGAAAATAGCAAAGCAATTAATGAGATTCAAAGTACAGTCCAGTGGTATTCGTGCAATATTTAGACCAGATTTCTTTTTCTCAAAACCAAACATTATCTACTGTTTTTTATCGTTACAATATTTCTTATATTCCGATTCAAAGAGCTGATGCAGAATTACAAGTGCATATGAATGCATATAATAACTTGTCATGTGAAGAAAAATGTTTTGTAATTAAATATGATCATTTCATCCTAACACATGTGTGCATAATGATATACTTATTTCTCCAATGAATTGTAAATAGAGGAAAGAATCAAAGTTTACTAAATTTGGATTCCTTCGAATGTTGTCAAAGCAATATTGATGTAAAACTTATTTTTCGTGTGAAGTCTAGTCGAAATCATATATATATGTCTCGTTCTGATCGACACAAATATCAAGTATTGTCAGTTATGAAATACATTATATGACCCTAACACTTGGGAAATTAGTTATTTAAAAACTCTTTAGCAAGCGCTGACATAGTACTTACAAACCTAAATGGTATTCTCGTAAAATTATTTACAGCTGATCTTTAAAAGGCTCACCCAAGCGTCTCCCTGATGGCTTAATTAACGACTTACTGGCGGAGTGCAATTCACCGATTCATCGATTTAGCCACAGATGGACCGAAATGACCGCGGAAAATACAATTTTCATAGAGCATCGATTATGAACATGCTCTTCCCTCATGCTGTGAAATGTTTCTGATCGTGAGGAATTGGAAAAAGATGGAACGAATGATGTGTCGGAGATTAATTTTTATATTTTAGCGTTGGATAGAACTAAATAAATTATATTTTGATCTGACGTTTTCCAACTGAATGAAATAATTTTGGAGGTTTATTTTGGATCATTGGAACATTGGTTCCTTAACGTTCATTGGCTTTTGTCGTGTGTACTATCTCAGTCGGCTAAAAAGGGGCTTTGTAATGCAAATACTATTATATTTTTTACTGTTTTTCCATTCCTTAAGCTTGAATGATTTTTCACTCTATTTCTGAGTTGTTACGACTCTATGGTCTTAAACTAAGTAACAGAAAAAGCGAAACCAACAAGTTTAATAAAATTTAACAAATAATTAATTTCAATAGAATACAAAGTGAAAATTTAAAAGGAACTTACAGTATTGTTAATTAATGCAAATAATCCTAAAAAGTTCTATCACAAATCCAAAAGTATAGTGTCCGAACGAATTCCAGATCTTGAATACGCTGACGTACCAATAGCCTTGAAAGTGCCAATGTGCCAACAGTCCTGATGTATCACAATTATATAATCCAAAATATCTTTGAATGAATTTACAATAATCCCCAAATAGTCTTTTAGTCCGAAAGGTCAACGAGCACTTTGTAATTCCAACGAATAATTTAAATAAATGATTCATCTTAAATTATAACTGAACACAACTAAAAGACTGATATTAAGATAGGAAAGAATAATTTGGATGTAAACAACCTTATATAAAAAGTAAGACACACACAATAAGATGACCTGGATATAGGTCATTTTCAATATAAATTTTGATTGATTGATTAATTGATTGATTGATTGATTGATTGAGTGAGTGAGTGAGTGATAATCTTTCGATATATCATGTTACAGGGTAATATGATATACAGGTACGATACATATACTATTTTAATTTTAAACGCATCACCATTATTAACGATAATCCACAATTCTTTATTTTGTATGCTTCACATTGTATAAATATTTAGGACAGTTCACAGAGTTTGGTTTTTAAAAAATCAACATTATTTACACGTTCGTCGGATCAAGTAAACTGTGGAGTATGATGATATTTTTAAATCTTTTGGATTACAAATGACCCGATGCTCTTCAGTCTAATAGAAAGAGAAGCAAATTATAGGTAGGAAGGATACATTTTACTGTTTAGGTTTCATGAAGTATATATAAATCCACAACTTTGAAAAGTTTTAACGTTAAATGATATTTATGATTTTCACACGATAAATAGATCTCGTGATAAACGGACTATTGTAACAATGCAATTTTCGCGAACTGATATTTTAACTGGCAATTACCTACTTGCAGAACTATAACACAGTTTTCCAAATAATAAGCTATTTTTAACCATTTTTAAATTAGTCGATAAGTTGTTTTTTTTAATAATGACAAATATTTAAATACAATAATAAGTTCTTTTAGGATGTGTTTGAACTGTGTCGAGTTTTGCTGCAAAATGAATTCTGATCCAAACTTTACGTGAACCAAATCCTACACGCCAAGACCGAGTAAAACTGCTTCAAATTAAGCCTAGAGTTCAATTACCCGAGTCACACTGTAATTGACGACGTGTTTCCTGGACATATCATTATCAGAATGAAATTAAGATTGACCCGCCGAACACAGCACTTCCGTGTTAAATTTTATGCCTGAATTTGAACAGGATTTATGAGATCTGTAATTACTGACTTTAGGAGGTCAAAGTTTAGTACTAAACTTTAGTTCAGTGTTGAAGAAGACGTGGGAGGTGTAACTATAGTCTTATTATAATGTTCATTAAATCAGATGAACCAATCGCTCATTAATGTGTCCGTCTTGAAATCTGAACAGGTACCTCTGTGATAATAAAGATATAAAATTAATAACATAGTGACCCTCCTTCTATTCGTCTTGACAACAGACTAAACAGCTGAGTAATTTACTGGTACAAATGGACCACCTGATCGATAACTTTGGGGCATGACATTAATAACTCTATTAATGTGTCTTTATTAACCCTTTATTATTCCAGCTTGCACTGTTAGAAAGCAATGTATATATTCCAAGATCTCATATTTTCTAAACCAACTAACTTTCCAGAAATCTTTGGTGACATAGGTATAACTTATCTGATTTTAGTTTAAAGCACACGTTTGTGTCAATAACAATTGAACTTTTAGTATCAAATAGTCGAATGCGTATGTTCAGGCCATTCAAAACAATTCGATAAAACTTCAGTTTTAGCGTACAAACGGTGTCTTTCTTATTTTTTAACAGCAACCTACATTATATAT
>JAECUM010059809.1:0-23283 GCA_016617855.1 Megalonaias nervosa
AATAGCATACTTCACTGAGTTTCCATTAATGAAGACAAAATCAGTTCTAATGACGGTATCACAAATTATGCAAAACAACCTTCACTGAATACGGTTAACTTGCACTTTAGTGATATTTATTTATTTGCGTTTTTTCCTTCCTTCTTATAAATTGGTATTTGTTTAATTTTGCAAGTAGATATGCTGAAAAGTAAATGTTAGGTCAGCATATCGCACGGTGAGGTGTTGTCAATAAACATGTTCTCAAACTGAAAGAATATGGATAGGTTAATAAGCAAATACTATGGTTGGGATGAACACAAAAAAGCAATTGAAAACCTTCTGAGATGCTTGTTAAATTGTTTTTTCAAATATTTTACCTCTTCATCTAATATTGTGTTGTACCGCTTGCTGATATTTTCAAAATTCTAATTTCTGCCTCAAACCCCAAATCTGGAAACAATTTATCCACTCTATTTTATTTAGAACGTATATGTTCTGACCCTTGGTAGTGTGGTAGCGATTGCGAAGAAGATATATGGAGATATCGCTTTCAAATGCAGCATCAATCTTAAAAATAAAATGTAATTGAGCATTATGGATTGGTTGCAGAGTTCTAGCATCACCTCACTGAGTTTAGTCAGAATTTATTATTTAAAATCACTGACCCATCTGTTTATACAAATATGCATAGAATATATTTGAATAATATACAAAACTCGGGCGGCCATGATGAAAGGAAATACTCTTATTACAAATGTATTACATTTCAATGAATGTTGAAAATGGTATAAAACTTTACATTTGTAAATGAAACTTTTATTATGCAGCTTCAGTAGACAATTACTGCGCATATCAAAGATACGAAGGGTGATAATGAGCCTTTTTGCGGATATATATTATGCAATATGACATAGGTTAGCGTACTTTTATTTACTGCAATACATAACTTTGCAATGTAATGATAAGTCGATATTCTACTATGTCCATATTCTGCGAGAATTCTGGCTAAAGGATACATAACTAGCTAACGATAATGTGCACTTTACGGACACTATTATATTAACCATGAAAATATTTCTTGTAATTTGCAGTCATTGTTGTTGTGAATGATCAATAAATAATTGTCTTCAGGCAAATACACTCGTTCTTATGTGTGTTAATTCAGGAAGTAAAAAAGAATCTAATCAACGAAGCAATTAAAACTTAGGACAGTATAACTATCAAACAAATACTAATAATGACATCTGGTGTAGGCATCTATTTAGATTTAACATTGCGCGACGGAATAGACTTTTGTGGACATTTAATATTACGAACGTCATTATAGATCTATATGAAAATTTAACATTAGCGTCCCAATGGGTAAAATATAATGTGACTGCACGTGGCCTAAAAGAATTGGAGATGGGATTGTAATTCATGGAATGACAGATCCCGAAACTAATTACAAACCATGACTCACTGTTAAAGACAAATATTCGTTATTACAGAACGTCGCCCATAATTATAACCAATCATATATTATTACAAGCTAATGTATATTGGTACGGCAAGTTCTAATATCATAGCAAATAGTGGTTCTTACAAACCAGCACCCGCTGTTACATTCCAACTAATATCCGTATAAATTAATGTCTCAGCATTTGTCATTTTATGATACTATAACATCACTTGATCACGGCACATTATTTAAATGTTCACCGTCTGTTCTGCAGCTACACACGTCATTGTTCTGCTTCGTAATTTGAAACAATACAGAAGACTATTGCAAGACATTGTCAAGCTAGATTAGAAGTTATAAAATCGGCACAATGTTTTGTGCAAGACAGTTACGTTTCTGTTCCAAATATCCATATATACAATTTAGTGAAATTAAGGTAGTTTAGAGGAAGAGTTAATGAACTTATTGAGGACATAATGATGTCTATAGCTGGAAAAGAAAAGTTGCAAAAAACAGTAATTATCTTCTCGGTAATTGCTATTTTAACAATATTCTTTAAAACGTTTTGAGATAAACTCTATATAAATGAATGCATAAAGAGTAGAGGAATGAAAACGAATTCTCGACACCCCCACCATCCTCCACGCCTATGACTTTGATTTTTGCATATCTTGTCCTTTTGTGTGTGTGACATTGCTCCACTGCTCAATGTGCCTATCTCACGAGAGTTTCAATTCCTCTTCGCAACCTACAAGCTTCGACTGAGATAATGTTCTTTCAAAGGCTCATTAATTCTCAATTCTATGTTTCTTGGAAATAGTACAGTTTGGGTAGATTTTAATTACCTAGTATATATGAGCGAAATGTCAAATTATCAGTTGTGTTGTTTCTATCTATCATCCGATCTAAGATTTTAATGATTAATTTATAGACGCACTGGCTGTGCAAGCGTTTCCTATATATTTGTTATTTCCGTTGGGTACAAATTTCCCTAAATTATTCCAAGTGTTAAATTAATTCCAATATGTGCTTATACGCAGTGTTAATTACAAAAAGAAAATGAAGAAATAAATACATGATAGAGGTCTAATATATTAGACTATTAACCTTATCTGTATAAAACACCGTAAGAGTGAATTGCATATATTAGAAAACTATTAGTGAATTATCTTCAGTATCTACAAAATGATAGCAATACTGATTGATTCGTCGCAAATAGTATGCAAGCAAATCCTTAGAAAGTCTAAGCTTTTATTCTTGGCAAAAACGTGAACATAACAACGAATATCACTATTCTAAACCATGAAATAACAAGTGAAGACTCTGTGAAACTCCTCGGATTAAATGTTGATTTTCAACTAAATTTGAGCAACCAATAACCCCTGTTTGACCACTAACACAAAACTACCGCTACATGGATGCTGTATTCATCTTATTTCAACTAATGCAACTTTTTGGCATTTCTGTAGAAAACAAAACTTGGACAAAAGGGAAAAAATACAGCAGATGGTACTAAAACTGGACTTTCACGATTTTATTAGCTCATATGATTCCCTGGTAAGAAAGGCAAACATTCATACTCTTCATATTATTAAATTAAGATATCTGGAAACTGAGGTATACAACATGCTTCACAAAAGACACCCAATTATTTGAGTAATCAGGTGATTTAAAAAGAAAGTGCAAATACACCTTAAGCAACCAAACTCTGGCAACCGTACCAAGAGTATTGACCACTAGATAAGAAACCAAAATATGGTAACAGTACCAGAGTAATGACCACTAGGTTATGTCAAGCTCTCTTTCAAATTTGACGCTCTCGGAGTCTAGAAAGCCTGCTGTTAATTTATATTGACACCCTGTATATCTGTTATTACTTGTACAGCAGTCTCTCACGTTTGTTATTTATTTTTTAATAGTCTTGAACATGTGTGTTCGCCATGTTTTACATCCTTTTATCATGTAAATATATGCTCCGGAATAAAATGTTATGAAAAACAACCCCCATCCAATGATATATTTTATAATATCCATCTGAAGCTGAGTGCTACTTTGATTGGCATTTGTTTTTATAAAATTGGCATTTCCCACATATCATTTACTGCCAACCCTGATTTCGTTTATAGCCATTTCATTTTTATGATATTACACTTGTTTAGTAGTGCATATCTAAGATTTAGTAATGCAAATCAACATGTCTTACAAATAAAATACTTTAAACTCCTTTCTTGATACACTTAATAAGTACGAATGCATATACATACATATTTATAATAGTCGTATTGATCATACAAGTAACTGAAATCGAAATAGACTTGATAAAAGGACGGAAATCCAAAGCGTCCAGATCAAAAGAGTTGTGTATATCCTAAGCGGAGTCTAATAAAATGTCATTGCGCAATTTAACCTCAATAAATGAGTCCAATTTTGTATTGCCATTATCTTTCTGGTCTCATCCGCTACTTTTTGAAGGCTGGTATGTGTTTAAACAACATCTAAAGTTTAGCACTAATTTTCTAGTATATATCTCACATGTTATACTCTAACTTATAGTGATGAAATTGCCAATGACTAATTTGCTTTTCGAATGTTGCAAGATTGTTTTCAATATTCATCTACTTCCGAAAAATGAAACATGTCGTCACTATGCATCTATATTTGATATGAAAATCTCACCATCAATGTCAGAAATATCCTATCCCACAAAGATATCAAAGATATATTACTATTATAACGTTATAACTTTAACAAGAAATCAATGAGCATCTTTTTAAGCCCACGTCAGACACAAAATGATGTCACTCTTATATATGTTATTCGTAGACACATACAAGCATATATACTACTCATGCACTTATACATTCCCCAATATATACAGTACATACCTACATAAATAAACTAACAAAATGTTCATGTGTGAAAGTAGTCCAAAACTGTTATATGCAGTCACCTCTGGAAAAAAAGAAAAGAGGCCTTTCAAGCCAGGTGGTTACATAAGAAAAGAATTCTTCCATCATACGTTTCTCTAGAGAATATGTCAAAAATGACTATATATGACGCTTTGTCGAATAACAAAGATGACATTCGAAGGCGGGAATGAACCTATATAGATACATATATTTTTAGAAACAATTATAACCTTTCTTATATAAAGACCATTTAGTGTAAAGGCTATTCCGTGTACTGTTAACATACGCAGGATACTAGTAAATCATAAGTTTTACTTCATTTCGTTCTTGACGTAAACCAAATTTGGTCATTCACAATGATTTTACATGTGTCAAAGAATAGTTTCATTTCGTAGATAAAATACACTGAAAACAACAGAGGACTGATTAGTCACCATTTCTTTTTTATTTGTTGTCTTGCAAAGTTTCATTAAATGAATTATCTGCTGGTCACAGTATTTTAAAGTTTGCGCGGATTAAGTATTGAGGTGTTGTTTCAAGACTGTCAATTTGCTGTCAAGATTGTTTATAATGAAACGCACGCAGTACAGTATTTGATGCGTCATATAAACCCTCACAACTATTTTCATTCAGATCTAATGAATATTCGTGTAAATTGATGACGACAATGATGAAATGATATTATTAAATGATGCTGTCTTTGTATTATTTCTTTCTTCCTTTATTCGCATATTACAACATCTAATCGTAAGGCCCAAACTCTTCTGAATTTACAGTGTTTTCTCTTTCCTTCCCAGTGTGCACTTACGCAAATGCGTGTTCAGAATATACTCCATTCAGTAAGGGAGAAAGTCAGAGAATAGGCAAAATATATTTCACATTTGATAGAAGTGTTCATTATCTATAGTGAATTCCTTAGATATTAGATGAATGAATGGCATTATTTCCACATTGTAACCTCTTTAGTCGCAATATACTCAGAATTATATGAATAATAGACTTGTTGCCGTTTATGTCAGGAGTCAAGGCTATCTCATGTTTTCATATTAATCTTTCTTATGGGACTCGTTCTTAGCAACCTTTCTCATTGTTTGAATATTTACGTTCACAAATATAACGACTGATGATAACAATCTTCTTCGCGGTTCTTGTGAGTGTGGTTCAATACAATTCATTTTGTCTTGTAGAGATCAAACGGGCATGTGTGCAATTTTCTGTAATTATTTCTCCCGCCAGGCTAATTATAGTGACCATAAACGTTCTTAACGTTACGAAAAAGGACAAGAGAGTATGCACGTGGCATATCAGTAGCAGTCGAATCAATATTCTTCAACATATATTGGTTAATACCTCTTGCAAGCATAGAATGCAAGCATTAATTATTTAATTATAATTTAATATATTTATTTGTTCATAATTGGATTATCTATACATTAAGAGTTTCTGTTACACAATTTAGCAAGAGAAGCACAGAAAGAAGCATATATCCAATTCGTTTCTGAATTAAAGATTCAAGAGCTTTTCGGCTAAACCATTGTAATCTGCATCTCTGTAGGAATCGTCGGTATAACATAAAATGGATATAAGCACTGAGCTGAAAAGGACCCGATATAATACTGTGCCGGGCATATTCTTGTATGATACTGGCAACCGCCAAGACAGACAAGATTTTTGAGTGCCCGTTGATATTAGTTTGATCCAGGGAACAACTATGCATCATGGAACTCAACTTGCTTGTGCTGCCATGCGAAATTGGGCCTACACTTGCCATCACAGAGGTCAACTATACCCTACTATCATACCGAAAGTTGCCTGTCTAGAAAAGACTATATAAATTGTAACCTAGGAGGCAGGTGGTTGGTCCAGTATCAGTATAGCCTAATACCTGACATTCTCCTACCCATGAGGCCCAGGCGAATGGGCACCATTGTAACAAGGAACACTGACAGACCTGGATACCTTAGTGTTGGCAGTGGTTGCGTGTCTCGGGATTTACTGTATTAGTCCAATTGGTTTCTTTAAGTTGTGGCAAGATTATCCACTATTTGAGTCTGTGTTGTTTAGTAATAGGTTTTTTATAGGTCATCTGAGTAATAAAAATAAAGAGAGGTTAAAGAATAAATGAATGAATGAATCAAAGGGACTTGTTCTTTATTGTAAATAAGCAGGATGGGCATGACTATCCGTCATGACCTCTGTCTATTGTTTACGTAACCCGACTGTTTATTTGTTAAATAGCTTTCAAAGTACTGGGTTTTCCTTTGATAATGCATTGTTGTAAATGCAGTGGTTTTATAAGAATGGACACCACTTTCTAAAGGATATCCGTACTCCGATTTAAACCAACACGTTTTTGAACAGTTTATCCTGATTGTGTAAACATTAATAACTAATAATTGTTGACTTTATAGCGTGTGTTGTTTAAATTTAGAGGTACTTGTTAAAAACAATTATTCTTCATTCTGAGAGTTTTGATTTCGAAACTTCATATCATTTTCAAATATCACTTTATTCGATTCTTAAGTGTGGGAAAGTGACAGTTGAATCTAATTGCAAAGTTTGTGGTTTCGTTGAGGATAACATACAGAACTGTACGTTTTAGGGGGGAAGCCTGAGATTCTATGCACATCACAAAACATACAAATTAAGACAATTTAGGATTTACCGTTGTTCTTTTGCAGTTACTTTGACCCAAATATAAAAATGTGTTCACCCGTAATTATGAATAAAACAATTTCTTATGTAGTTCGTAAACATGAATCAGTTATTTAAATTTACTCATTTCCATCAAATTTGTCACCGCGTTTATGTGAAATAATATAAAAATGTGTATGAAAGAAATTAAATGTCTTTTTAGTAAAAGTAGATTATTTTCTCTGTATAAAAATACACGGTATATTCCATTTTCCTGCGTTATTTTGCGTTATGATGAACAAAGTTTGCTACTGCATGCTTTGCACTTTAGTCATAATTGTTTAGCCCGCGTTTTCATCAGTCTTTCTTAATTGTTTAAATTGTCAAGCAAATATCAACGAAATAAAACGTAATGTAAAGCGTTATCATACAGCTCGCATTGAATCCGAACAAAAGAAATAGATAAATTATTCAAAAGAAATAAAGTAGGTCATGAAAACTCACTGGTGTAATAAATAAGGCTAAGATGTGAGATTGTTTGTCTGTTTTTGTATTTTATAAACAACTTACTAATTTATCTTTCATTGAACCTATGTTATTAACTTGATTATTCTAACGTTTTATATCCACTTCAATTCCTAAATCCAGGATACACTTTGTCTTGTCTTTTCTTTTTAAAGATGACATGTCTTGACATGGCTTGTCAGTATATTGGACACTAAATCGAATATGATATTTGAAGTACACTGCACTGTCATGCAGTTCAACGATACTCGATATTTTATATGGCTAGTGCAAGTATAAAATATGTTGTCAAAATTAATCTATCCTAAATATTTCAAACTAAATTATAACTTTGCATTTAATTTTTGTGTTATTTTCTGGCGTCTGGAAACGTTTATTTCGAACGTATGACCATTATGGATGGCTGCCCCGTCACGGACTGATTCCTTCTCGAGCTCTCCATACCTTCCCAGCACATTCTCGTTGTCCTTATATGTGGCAATTCAAATTTAATATATTTGTTTATATACTGTCATTCGTCCCATGTTTTTTCTTTCAAGGTTGTGTCTTCTGCGTTGTATCTTTTTGCTCCTAGTTTTTCTTTCCTCATGTTTCCCATATTCGTTCAGAAATAATTGACTGCGGTTAGTTGTATCCTATCATATTTGACTTAGTCAACAATGAAGTCCAACGACATTCGTTAATGTCAAACTGAAGCAAAGATTGTGTGTTCATCACCTTGACATTACTATAGAACCCTTAGTAAGCAATATGCTTGGTAGTATCAGGCATTGGGATCTAGCAGGTTGGTAATTTCACAGAAAGACGTTTAACAAACTTTGAAAAAGCTAAATCGTCTTAAACTTTATTAATGTGAATGAAACTAAAAATGTTTTGTCTAGTTTAAAGCGTGGGCCATAAATTTCTGTACCATAGTTCTTATACACCCAGATCAATTTTAGAAAGCGCGTAGTCTGTAATTTGATTGTGGTGGTTCGCAAAAGCGAGAATGTAATTATGATTGCAATGAGCCCAGCAGCATTCATTGACATCATTGTTACCTGTATATGTAGATAATTATTTCATAGATCCACAAATAGAATTACCTCTGGTTGGTTTTATATACAGGTATGACTTTTATTTAAGTACGTAAATTTCTATCATGTATGTCAGTTCCATCCGTCCTTCAAATATTCTCTCTCTCATATTTCCTCCAGGAGTGTACTCTATTAAGTATACAATCGAATACATACCCAATCAGGAAAGGAAACTTCAATGATAATGTATCGATGATACAAGCGAAGGTAAAATATTATTACCCCATTATTATTTCCGTTTATATGTTGGGGATGTAATAGAGTATGGATTATAATTATATAGCTGCTACAAGAGTTCTCAATCTTGAACACATTTCTTTCCTTACAAAATTATTTCAGTTGTGCATTATTATTAAATGCAATACAAAATACTTTACTTGTTTCGTGAAGGTTAAAAATAATTAAAATGATCGAGATTCTGTTGAGTTTAGGAGGTCGTGTGAGACTCCGGATGCAAATTATGATATGATCGATGAGTTAAATTAAATGACAATAGTTCATGCCCACATCATAGTGCACTGGTAATGACATCCGATTATTCTAGGAATAGTTTATTGTTAAACTAATGAAGCTAAAAGGTACAGGCAAGTAAACACAGTGTTTACTTAATTAATGTACAGTACTGCGTAATGATGTTTTCCTTACATCTTATGTTATGCTGCTTAACAACGTATAATGTCTCAACAGCAGAAAATGTTCAAGGCATAATAGGGCGAAATATATCTTTTTCATGGACATTTAGCAATATAGGGAAGGATCGTATCCAAATAAAACATAACGCCTCACTTTTCATTCGGTTATGACCGGCTAATTATTATACCGAACTACCTGAACAAAGATCGAATAGACGTTGTGGTACATAGCACTGCTCATCAGACAGTCACGGTGTCTAAATGTTTTGAACATCACGATCAGTAATGGTGAGAGGTACAGGGTGATAAGACAGTGGACTTCACAGAAAATTAATGACAATGTACTTTTGCAAAGGTTTGTTATGTAGCTCATATTTTAGTTACCTATTAACATTACACTTTAGTGATGTATCCAGCGGTTAAATGGAAGGAGACGAAGTTCACAATATAACCCATTGTAAAGTGTGATCCATTTTGAACCTAAATTTTCAAGTATGTGTGTCATTGTATTCTGGAGCTTTTCAAGAAAAAAAGATTTCCATTGCATAGTGTCTTTGCGTTCTCACTTGCCTACATTTAACAGTAATACAGTCTATCTTCTCGGATAGTTTAACTCTGTAACAAGATAACCGGGTTTGGGTCTGATTATATCGAATTATAACACTAATGATGGTAACAAAAATACAGTGTTTATTTATGAATGATTTAATGGAAAAGATTATGTTCAATTCGTTTGCAAATGTTGGACAATAAACATAATATGCACGAACCTGATAATGTAATGCAATGTAAATGAAATGTGAATTGATACGCAAGAAAAGAACTGTAAATAGTTCAGAGGTTTATGATTCAAAAATATCTCAAACAACGAAATCAAATATTACTTAAACGTCGACAATTTTCACACAAATAATAATAAAAGATATGGTTTAATAAAATATGATATGCTTTACTCCAATAGTAAAATGTTCCGTTTCACTCAAATAGTGAAATCTACGAGTTTTTCATTCAAATAATGAAATGCGAAATATGTTCTCAGCCCCAACGTTATGTCGAGAGGTTGAGGAGCCACCACCAATGGTCCGCCCCTCCTAGTCTGCCTAAAGATCCGTACAATCTTTTGTTCTCTGCAAAGTTTGAAAAGCCACCACCAATGGTCCGCCCCTCCTTGCCTGCCTAAAGAACCATACAATCTTTTGTTCTC
The DNA here is from genome assembly GCA_016617855.1 of Megalonaias nervosa. Taxonomy (NCBI): domain Eukaryota; kingdom Metazoa; phylum Mollusca; class Bivalvia; order Unionida; family Unionidae; genus Megalonaias; species Megalonaias nervosa. The sequence goes on from JAECUM010059809.1 coordinate 10,404, forward strand.
TGCAAACCCGTTGGTCTAGAAGCTTTGGTTCCTCACCAATTGACAATCTTAGTCTTCTTCCGGCCAACGTCCTCCCCCACAGCAGTTCACTGTGTATAACAGAACCCATATTAGCCCACGGCTGAACAGCACCTACAATTAAGTGCATATATGAAGATACAGCATATCACTCCGTCACTCCAAGCACAACACTTGGCTTCCAGTCAATCAACCATCAGTCAACCACTGGTAGATTATTCCACCAGTCAATCAATCAGCTGAAACTATATCCAATTCCGTGTACTACAGATGACACAAGCATGTATAATAACACGTAATGACGTTATGGACTGTAAATTTGAGTTGTTTCTTTTATACTCATATTATCGGGAAAACTATACAAAGCAATAAACAGGTTCAGAAGTGAACTTGTGTCCGATAAGAATCTTACAGTACTTAACGTACCTTAAAAAATGCAACGTTATTGCAAATATAACTTGTTCTGTTAAATCGGATACAATTAAATTATGAAATAGACTATAACTTTGCAGTATACGAACCAAGTCGGAGTTACCGGAAATACAAAATAAACGTGGTGGTACAATAATTATATCCTATAATACAAATAGGAAACTAATATATTTTTCAAATACCTCTACAGCTGGAGATCTCGAGTCGTTAATGTAGACTGCCCACTGACAAGACTTCTCGTATTGTACCATTTTGCTCTACGGTGAGGAGCAGCAGGCAGGGTGAACAGACCACTTTGTACGAGACCTTATTTTACAAAAATAAAGGTTCCTACAGAAGCTGAAAAAAAGGTCAATAACGCTAAACCGAACCTCCTAACTTTTATTATTACCGTATAGTTTGAAAAACGAATAATAAATCGTTTGGATTAGCTCATTTTTGTTATTTTATTTTTGACTTTTTTGTTTTTTATGTTATAATGCGTTTAGTTTACTCGCCGGGTCACTCAATTTTTGTCATTCACCCTGCCTGCTGCTGTAATTAACCAAAGATTTTATCTAGACCTATACGATATCTGGATCTTGGATCATGTAAATTTATTGTAATAAATCCAAACGGAACAGCTTGTGCTTGAGCAAAAAAGTTTTTGAACTTCATCATATCCATATCCCCTGAACACCAAGTATAATAAATATTCTGTAAAGTATAATTATCTACTCCATTAAACATTACTAAAATATTGCAGTTGTCTCTGATCACTTTAGGTATTTGTGTATATCGCTGAGTGACGTATATAACATCTGTATTCTTGTGTCTACCTCGAGAAAATATTCTAGCTGGATTTGTTTGTCTGTCCAACATAACATCATCGTACACCACTAAATTATTAATAAATCCATCTAGGTCATCTACAGATGGGGCTTCATCAATATCGGTGATAAAATCAACCACATCATCACCGTCTTCATTCAGCAATTTTGCATTTTCATTAAAATCTTTAAGTACTTCGTAACAGTGTTGATCATCTACGGATGGTGCTACTAAATACAATTTACTCCATTTTAACCACCGCATTATTAAATTTAATAATAGTTGTGTTTTACCCGATCCAGATGGACCTATTATAATCATCCTTATCGAATTTGGTAATGCTGGATGATGTTTCACTGGCTCTTGTTTTCGTGTCGCCGAAAAGTCAATTATATCCATATAATAAATAATATGAGTCTATATTGTGTTCGATGTAGAGCATCTACACCCACTGCTGAATTAATTACAATAACAACAAAAAATAAACGACGTGCTCTGACGGGTAAATGTGTAAAATGTGGTACCAAGAAATACAAATTTGTCAAAACAAAGACAGGTGGAGATATAGCCGCTTTATTAGGAAAATTACCAGGAACTCCGTGGGCTAAATACCCCGGTGAGAAACACTTACCAGGATATAATTATTGCGGTCCTGGAACTCGACTTGATATCCGACTTGATAATCAAGATCAACCAAGATCAGGAAAGCATCCAGTAAATAAGATTGATCAAGCGTGTCATGGTCATAACGTTGCATATAAAAGTAAAGATTTACAACAAAGGCATCTCGCAGATGTAAAATTGATTCATGCATTAAATTCTATACCTAATAAATTAGCTAGTTTTCTAGTAAAATCTGCCATGAAAAGTAAAATAATGCTAGGGGCTGGTAATTAATTATATAAATATTATAATGGAATCCATTTATTATAGCCCAAGAGGATATTGGAGAGGCAGATCAGCTATTAGTAAATTATCTGAAGCAGCAAAAGTCTCACGTTCTGTTGCTGCAGCGTGGTTAGCACGACAGGCAATATGGCAAATTTATCTACCACCACCTAAAAAAATTCAATATTCACATTTTGATGTCAGCGTCCCTAATGAGGTTCATCAAGCAGATATTTTATTTTTACTACACGATACCATTAAAATTGGTAAACGTCAGTCACGCACATACAAATACGCATTAACTGTCGTTGACGTTGCAAGTAGATATAAAGAAGCTGAACCATTATCAACAAAGACAGCGTCTGAAGTTTCATCTGCGTTTGAACGAATTTATCAGCGAGGACCTTTGCGATGGCCACAGTTATTACAGGTTGATCCTGGCAAAGAATTTCTTGGTACAGTATTATCGTTAATGAAAAAACGTAACGTTAAAATCAGACGAGGACACACTAAAATTCATCGAGATCAGGCAATTGTTGAACGATTTAATCGAACACTTGCTGAGCGGTTATTTGGATACCAATACGCAAAAGAAATATCTACTAACTTTAAATCCGGTGAGAGATCTCGTGAATGGGTTGCGAGGTTACCAAGTGTGATAGCTGCATTAAATAATGAAATTACTCGTTCAACTTCCATGAAACGTTCTAATGCGATCACAAAAAAATATATACCCCGTAGTAATGACAGACATCAACCTCAACCAGTATTAGGTAATGTAACTGTAAGATATTTATACGAACCTGGCGAACTTGAAGGTGGTAAAAAAAGAGCAACCGATCCTATCTGGAGCGTGACTACACATACAATTTCTAGTGTAGTTAGATCCACTGGTAGACCTCCAATATACAAACTAGATTCTACAGCCCCTCAACGTGGATTTGTACGTGAACAATTACAGGTAATCCCTGAAGACACACAATTACCACCACATACAATTACATAACCAGAACCTCTACGTCGATTCATTCAAGACAGGTCAGCATCACATTATTACGTGTATGACCAAGATCACTATTAATTCTGTCTACGGTAAATTGTCTTGGATTATTATTCGAATATTGCCATAACATATTACAGTTACAACTTGCACAATTATTATTCTGTTGTGCTTTTAGTTTTATAATAAATTCAACATCAATATCAAAATCACGCTTATTTTTTTATCACACTGCTTATAACCATATAGTTTTTTTCTTATTACGTCATTATTAACAGTCTGATCATTATTTTCTATAAAATTCATAATAACCCTATGTAGTTGAGATATTCTTCTGACTCTAGAAACTGCGAGATAGACTAAATTCGACCATTCGATCCGATCATCTATAATCCAGATATTTGTATCAGAAATAGTTAACCCCTGTGATGAGTGAATAGTTATAGCGTATCCTAACGTCCACGGTGATTTATTCATATTCAGCGCATTCTCAACGACATTAATATCAACTAAAATAATATCATTCAAGACAAGATTCTGTATTCCACCACCAGGAATTTCAACATCAATATTCTGTCGTCGAGTATCTGCTGGGCGATAACACAAAGGTACAGGTAGATCTGAAAACTTTTCTTTATGTAACAGAAATAATTTATCCTGTAGTTCATCACGAACTATCTTTCTACTTGCAACTCTTAAATCAGCGGGATTCCATAAATTTAGAAAATCACTCATAGAATTCACATTGTACTCTGTCTGGTTGTAGTCTGATTAATCTTTTAAACTCCTTCAGCGGTTCATCAATAGCTCTATGGTCATCATTTATTTCTTCATAATAATCTACGTTATTCTTCAGCCATTCATGTGGAGACTGTCCAGTAAAGGGTGGTGGTTGACCATGATCACCACACATTATTAAAGCAGTATTCTTCGTCAATAACCAATCGAGAAATGTTTTTAATATTTCTAACGACACCGTGCATATCTCGTCCCAGAAAATATATTTAGGTATATATTTCTCACCCATTCGTTCAGGAGTCCATGTGTCTCCACACCATCTGAAGAAACTATGATAAGTACATGATTTTACTCCTCGCTCTTTTATTTCTCTGGCGAGTTTATGTGTCGGTGTCAAAACAATTATATCCGAATTATTATTCATGAATAATTTAATCACACGTGTTGTTTTACCTGACCCTCCACACCCATTAAGATAAACGGTTTTATATCTAGCCACAGGATCATATACAGATGGTGCTGATGATTTTGATATTTTATTATTATTTTTGTGATATATTTCCTTAATTTCAACGTCGGCAGATTCAGAATAGCTAAGTATATTTTCTTGTTTTATTCTCCATGATCCCCATTCACCATTACCAAGTAGCGGTTTTAACAAACCCGTATATTTTTTATTTATATAAAACGAATCCGTGGCGACTCTGACAGCATCACGAGGAAATCTATTTATCATAGACATTAGATTTATAGAAACATATGCCAACATAGATGATCTTAAATGAGTAAATTGTGGTGAGTCACCATCAAGATAACTCACAATTGTACCTAGTTTGGTTCCGTCTGACAAATAAGCATTACTCCGATTTATAAATTTATTTTTTTCTGTTGTATCAGCTATTATAAAATCGAGTTCAGCATCGTCCATAATCAATCTTGTACAGTGTTTTTTATGATCATAGGCTCCTCCTTGAGTAAATTTACCAATTATCTTTCTACCAAGATCTTTTGCAAGTTTTTCATCGTGCTCGTCTCTGCATTTACGTATATTATTAGTAATTTTAATAATATCATCTTCATTAAGATCAGGAAATTCTCTCCTGGCATCATCAATATTAAATCTATTTGGTTCTGGTAACCAAACTTGCTTCTCTGGACTATACGATATGATCGCCTCACTCACCTGTAAAGATATTAAAATTCCAACATCAAGTATATATCGCAATAGTACTATTGGAACCCAACATTTTTCTGAAAAATGTCTTCCAAACCAAGCATAAGTAATCGGATGGAGATTTTCTGCAAACTCGAATGATTCTACATGAGCAAATCCGGTTAGATCAAAATCTGGTAAATATCCGTTTATCGCAACCCTGGTCATCTCGTGTGACGGATGTCCGAATCTCTTAAAGTATTTAGAACATTCTCCGTATCTAAGAAAACTTCCAGGATAACACGCTACCATATCGACAGATATAACGTCATTATACTTATATTTAGTATTCCATAATCCTCCGTGTCCATATTCTACGCAGCTTTTATGAATGTCTTCAAGAAATTCCGATCGTGTTGGTTTCCATAAATTTTTCTCCTGAGCGAAATGAACCGCTACAGATGGAACTGTAAAACAATTATTTAATAATAGTCTAACTTTGACATCGTCTGAAGTATATTTTAGCGCAAGATTTTCCATTTCTACATTAAGAGATTCTGTACGGTAAATATCACCATTAGGCCGTACAAATTGATCGTAATGATCATATTCTGAACTTTGAAATAACCAAACGGACACAGGGTCACTTTTACTGATATTTTTGATAAAATCAAATATATGACCATCATAAAATTTAACCGCTCTATCTCGTGGAAATATTGTTACTGCTGAGGTCCATGCGTGCGAATTATGATCAATAATATCTATAGGAGCTCCTCTTGATTCATATTTTGGTTTATATAAAATTTCTCATGTTAACGTCTTTACCGTTATTGGGAATTTTAATTTCTTTTCTAGTTCAGCGACATCTTTGATAGACGCTCCGGTATCTTTAACTGATTCTGCCCTAGTATTTATTTTTTTACGTCGTAAATCAGTTAAACCATTACCACGTATCGCGTTTGTAAAATGTTCTGTAACTCGTTCAGCTACACAGTTTATTCTTGACTCTGACAGTTTCATAGGCTTTAGATCCCCGACGTCAGGTTTATTATTAAGCGGATATATTGCATATACGACTGCAGTAACTGGATATGCACGTTCATAATATATCTTATCAATACCAGTCAGTATTCCGGGTTTAGATTTATTATTTAAGAGAACAATATTATTTCCTGACTGCACACGGACTGGATCGCGCTTATCACGAATAATCCAAATATTTTCTTCTGTATTTACAATAAATTTTATTAAAATAAAATATTTTTGATCATCAAGGTGATTAATAATTACTTTTCCTCGTTTGTCATTCATTATATTAGTAACATTTCCAACTCTGAATGTTGACCATACATGAGCAGCGCCATCGTCACGAAATTCCTTTTTTGCTTCACGAATACGTTCAGTTACATCCTCATCCGTTAATGCCAGATCTTGCATCAAAGTACTAAATTTATATTCTGATAATCGATCGAGATCGAATCTGGCTTTGTTAGTTTCAATCATGGATAATTCCTCCATATAATTAAAACAAGTATTTAAATTAAAATTTAGTATATATATAATGCTTGAAACAAAAAACAAATGTGCTTGGCTCAGAATTGGATATACTTCTCTTTGTAATAAACCGTGCGTGAATAAATACTGCGGAAATCATGCACAAAGTTTCAAAAATGGAAGTACAGGACCAATACCATGTATTCAGTGTGGTGTTGGAGTCAGAGGAAAAACTCAATTGTGTCTAAAATGTGGCGGAAAAAAATATAGAGAACTAAAACGATATTATGACAAAAAAATAATACTTTGACATTATCAGGTAAAGCTCCTATAAAAACCGTAGAAGATTATCTGGTCAGATTTCAAAACAATGATTTAGACAAATAATGTTATATATAAATGGAGCAAAACGAATTTGTAGCACATCCCATAATAAAAAATTATGAAGCATCGCGAGATGGTATGATCAGACACTGTAAATCAAAAAACCCAGTCGGTACTGTTGATAATAGAGGTTATTTTAGATTTAATGTTGCTAGAGGAAAAAGATACTTATCACATATATTCATATTCGAATGTCATTTTGGGGTCATTAAAGAAAGACTTGTAGTTGATCACATTGATGGAGATCCCAAAAATAATCGGTTATCTAACCTGCAAGCTATTACACAAAGTCAGAATACTGCACGTGGAAATACTGGAAGGTGTAAAAAGTTTGCAAGAAGATCTATTAAATCTATAAATGTAGAAACAGGCCAAGAAATAACTTTCCCTTCAATGAATGCGGCTGCAAAATATTTTGGTATTTGCATGCCTTCAGTACAACATGTCGCAAATAAAATATACAAATCTACATTTTCGAAAACATATAATCAGCGGATAATATTTGAATATATCTAACTCTGTACCCTTAATAAATAAATTGTATATAGTTTGACTCTATATTTTACCATGGGTACCTTCACCGTCGCTGCTCTCAGTGTCACTCTCACTTTTGACAGAATCAAATAACATAATCTTTCTTAATTGCATTACACGATTATCCACGATCTTCTTTTTCTCGTATTCACGAGATAGTTCGGATCTGATATTTTCGATCGAAAATAGCAAATAGCTTTACCTGTTTTTCATTTACCATAGCTAATGATTCAAGCATAGACTGATAGATTAATTTTACGAATTTATAATTGGATGGTAATGTGTACTTATTGTCAATTTTTCTTTGTTTTAATATTTCATAATCACATAATATTTTTTCAGGATCGAGATTATCAGATAGATTTATTCTGTTATGTTTTAATTTTTTAATAGCAGAAATAATATCATTAATGTTTTCTTGGTTCATTATATAATAAATATTTCTTTAAAATAAAAAATAATTGACATTCAAGTTTTTAACTTTTGACCTTGATGTTTGACCTAAAAATATCAAAAATAATCAGTAGCATCCTAAGCGGTTACCCGTCACTTAGCCCCTGATAGCCTTTGTGTCTTTCATGGAGTCCTTTTTTGCATGATGATGTCTTTCTTATGACCGTTATTGGCACTCCATGTTCTGTTTCTATTTGGCTAGCATTCTTTCTGAATGTTTCCTTGTGGGGGTCTTTCAAATGAGGTAGAGAGCTCAGGCATGCTACTGATCATTTTAGGGAGCTCTGTATTGCGAATTCAATAACTCCCCACCAAATCAAACCCCGGGGTAAGTGCAAAACGCACTCACCACGTTGTTTAACGTGATGAGGGGTTGAATGCGTTGGGGGCTGAGCTCCCCAACCTTATAAAATGGCATCGTTCCGAATACTGTCGACACTCGTCAGCCACAGGAATCGAACCACGGTCGTCAGTATCATAGTTGCAACAACTATACCACTGAGTCATTTTCCGATTCATACATATAGACGTTTTAAAATTATTATGTAGTTAACCCAACACTGAATAAGCAGACAAATTACGTACGACCAATATACTGAATAAAATCACAATTGTTGTACAACTGTAGCGTATATTTACTTAATTTACAAACATTATTTATATATACTATATAAAATAATCGCACATTACATTTTCTGTAAGAGTTATCGTTCGTTAAGGTCAAATACATGTTATAGCTAAAAATAACTTTACGCACTCGTATAAACCGACGTGAATTTAAGGTTATCAGAGTTAAAAGATGCATCAATATCCCTCTCTGTTACAAATTGATGCTTTACTAACAGCTAATCACCTACAGAAAAAGAAATAAGTCACTAAATAATTAACGAAAAACAAGAAGTATTTGTTGTCTGTAAATCGAACGTAATAGTAAGGGAAATAATCGTTTAATTTACTCCGCAGAGAGAGATAGCCGAGTTATCTCGCTTTATTATATATACAATTACTTTAATCATAGAAATTGATTATTATTCATGTATTTACTCATCAGATTATTTTTTTGTCCCCTGATTAAATAATTGGACGTTCTACGAGCGTATATACAAATTAATATTAAGAGACTCTTGTCTTAGATCCAAAATGTTTCCTGCCTGGTCAGTGAATTTGAAATTTATTCTTGTCAGAAATGGATTATGAACTCGTAAATAAATTGGGTTAATTGGCTCAGACACAATTAACCAACCGGGCGGGTCTTTAGGGCTAAATGAATATAGTATATACCCTTGTTGGGCCTGATAAGATTTTGAAAGATCTACCTGATAACTGTCATCAATTACGTCACATACCAGATTGACTGCAATTGTTGTTGTTATATTTACAATGTCTGGCGATATATGACGTCCGGCACCAAAGGGATTGTTATTATGTTTTAGTATAACCGGTGGTGGGGCTATTTTTTTCCATGAATCATATATTCTTTTAAAGTGTTCTTCAATAAGATCATTTAATGATTTCTTAATTTCAGCGTTATTTGAATCTGGTATAACAAATGTTTGTAAATCTTTTTCTGTTATTTTATAATGATCAAGAAATACTTGTTTAGATTCTGGATTTGTGTAACGATTTCCATCGAGTTTAGTCGCGGTGTTTATAATACTTCGATTGACGATGTATAAATCGAACAAGATACCATTTAAATGTTTTATTGACTCGATTATTTGCTGATTTACACTTTCATTATAATATTGTGATAATGAAATAAGTAAATTTCTTAAATCATTAAACGTTTTATCGTATTCAGATTTAAGAGTATCTAAAAAATGTTTAATAAATCTTACATCAACAGTATAGTAACTAATCTTCGTCCTGGTGTCTGTGTTAACAATAAATAATGCTTTATTCAGCTTGGGGATTCTTTTACCGTCAAAATCGGTAAAGTAATATCTATCTTCGTTTGGAAATCCAAATCTTGTATTATTACTCCATGGTTGTTTTCCTCGATATTCTGGATCTTTAATGAATTTTTCTTCACTCATTTTAAATTCTTCTAGTTTTGGTTCTGAAACTCCATTATAAACTGGTGGAACTTCAGGCCATCCTAATACTGATCTAATCGAACTTTGATAAATATCTACAGAGTAATCAGGAGAATTTATTTCAATAACCGCAGATAGTGTTGGTTCGTAGACAGTAATTGCTATTTTTGATTCTTTTCCTGTAATAGATTTAATTCTGCGCTGAAACTCATCATTAATCTGCTCTATTTGATAACTGCCCGTTGGAATAGCAACTACTTGCCAATCAGGAGTTCCATCAGGCTTATTCTTATTAGCGAATACTAATGAATTATTTGGCTGTAGTCCACCAAATGATTTTGATCTAATATTTGGCCAGCTATAATAAACCCATAACTGTGCTAATGCTATTTCTTTTGCAGGAATTGATGTTGGAAAATTGACACTAAACTCAGGATTGGTCGAACTTAACGATATCATAGTAGTTTTTGACGGAGTTGTATTAGTAACGATCTGCTGAAGTAACTCCCTGTCTGTCATTATTATTATTGTTGTTATTTAATTCATTAAAATCATTAGCGATCACCGTAAAAGCGTCATCATAGGTTTTCATCATCATAGCAAATTCAGTATCGGATATTTCACCATCACTGACACACGAAGAAATGTACAAAGATAATTTAGAACATGCATCTGCAACTGTATGTAATTTAATCATATAATCGTGTAATTTAGTATTTGTACAGGTATCTATCTTTTTGGTTATAATACCGAGAACTCCAGCAATAGTCGTTGATGCTGAAACAATAATGGCTATAACAGTAGGTGCTGTCATCGTCAACATTGATAATAATAATCCTGTTCCAGTAATAACAGCAGAAACCGAGTAAACAACTACATCGATGACAATTATACGTCATTTGTATTTTTTTATTTTCGTGTTATAATAGTCGATAAAATTATTTAGTTTAGTGAGACGCTCACATACTTGATTGCATCTGTAACGTTGAACGTCGATGCGAGACTGAGTTTGATCCATTATACTAACAACGTCATTTAATTAAGTTTCAGTTACAAATTCTAGGCACCACCAGTAACGTCTCGGAGGCATTTCTGTTGATATCAGCGTAAAAATTTCTTTCATATTCTTGGTTAGCATCACCAATAGAGGATTACGATATTCATTCGGTGATAATGAAGTTGCCGCATTAATTTCCGAATCGTATATAGATAACCTGTATAACCCAGTTACTTCTGCGGTATGTTCGAGTGTGTTATTTTGTGATGTCCATGTTGATGATCCTGATGCTACTGTATATACGATATTTTTAATTTGTCCGTGTGGAATTTTAATTAAATTAGTTTTTTGAACAATACTAGGTATTCCACTGACAATATCATTGAGTTTCGTGTTAATGTCGGCTAGTTTTATTTCAACGGTTGGTTGTTCCCCAAAAAATTCTTTAATGGGTTTGTTTACATTTCTACGAAAATTTAAGAACGTTTCTACATGTTTGGGAAAAGTAGCACTAAGTGTAGTAATTTCGTCACCGATTGTTTTTAACGAAGTTGAAATAGGAATGTTGCTATCGTCTACATATTTCTTCGTTGTAGCATCAAAATCATATTCCGGTGTCCTAAGATTATTAATGCCATTATTATTCATGTTGAGAAATGCACGCATTATACCGCCATTGGCCAATACGTACTTAGATTCTTGATCATCGACATATTTCCTTGTTGCGGCGTCTGTATCTGCGGTTGGGTTTCCAAGACCTGTAATTTTATTTTGATTCATAATAATGTTACCTGTAAATGAATCACCAACTTTCTTAATATAATCGTTGACTGACGTACCGGAATCTTGTATTTTACCCTGATCAGTAAAAGTAACTATATTATTAACAACAGCATTAGGAACTCATATAAGTACATCTGGTAGTTGTATATTACTAGTTTTTAATCGTCCTTCCTTATCCTGAAAAACAACTACTTCGTTTTGATCCACACTGGTTATGTTTAATAAATCATCAATCTCATGTCTGAGCTGATCGAGAGTTGCGTATTTAGATAAATCAGCTTGCTGATGACCTTTACCACGAGAAGATCTTCCATAAATATCCACCATTATATTTACTAATGTCTGTTTAAATATGACGTCGTAGTATATTCATGTACAACTTTGTGGGGGGGGGGGTTGTTGATTTTGATATAGCATCAAGTACATTAAGTACTTCTCGACCACATATTGGTGGATCGGTTAATGTTTGTGTTGGTAACGTTGAATACCATATTGGAGTACTTTGATAGCCGCTAATATAGTTTAAGAATTCTTTTGGTGGAGCTAGTCCATATGAATCAAAATAAATAATTCCACGTGGATCAATTGCATAAGCGACCCAATGCGTGCCTGGTCCAGAATTTTCATCGAGATTAATAATACCTGTTTCAATGTTATTTGGTTGTTTTGGTAATTGATCACGCATGAAAACACCTCTGAAGTTTTTTATTTTTAATTTTTTAGCAGCATCTAGTAAATCAAAATTGGACATAGGAGATATCAGTAAACTGTCCCTGGTAATCTTAGGCCCTTTCCGTACCAGTGTGGGGTCCCTGGTAATCTTAGACCCCTTCCCTTTTTTTTGATTCCCTGTCCGGTTGCTTTCTTTAATGCCATTCCAGCAGCAGTTCCAACAGCACCTAATGCAGCTGCTTTTGCAACAGCTGGAGCTGCAGCGGGTATTAATGCTGGTATAGCAGCAAGAAGTGGAAATATACCACCCGTCTTAATAATATCTTTAATGGCACCCGCAGAAAGATTAAGTTTTATACCTTTATTTGATTTTTTGGCTTCATTGAAATGCCCGAGCTGACGTTCTGTAAGAGATAATTTATTTGAACCGCTCATGTGATCTTTCTTTAGCGATATTTTTAATCCACAGTTATTTTTTGATGCTG
>JAECUM010059810.1:0-14378 GCA_016617855.1 Megalonaias nervosa
AGCCTGAACTGTTTTGAAAACAAATTTACCATAGCCTAATTGAGGAAGTTCAAGACTACCACAGCATCATATCATGAAAAATTGCGTGAAGTTTGTGTATATCAGTAAATTTGGCTGCAAATAAATTTGTACATGTAATCAGTGTAAATAATATATTTTTGTTGTATTTTTGGATTTTCATATAATGCAGTACTGACCATCGAATTTGATGGACTTAGTGTCATGATACATAGCTGCCAACTGTCCCGTTTTTTCCATATTTGTCCCGTATTTGGACCTGAATATGGGTGTACGTTTCTTTTGCAAAAAATACCTTTTTAATTTAAAAAAAAATAAAAAAAAATTTCCTAGCAATTTTCAGTTTAGAACAGGCACTCGGTTCCATTCTGATAGAAATATATCGCATGTATATAGGAATACAGTTCTACAATATGATTGGTTCATTCGAAATCGAGGCTACCATGCCTGTCTTTATCCGCCATATTGGATTTAGCAAACAGTTACCGCTACCACTGTGTCTCATCTTCGTAATATTCAACTTCTAATCATGTTGAATAGGAAAGCAGAATATTCAGAATTTTTACCAGAAAAGACATGAAAACAGAACTGAAAGGACAATTGTGCCGTCTTGTTTAGATTTGTGAAATCATCTAGTAAAGGAGAAGACTTTACGTTTGGAAATTGTGTAATGTGATTTCGCTATTGGGCATGGAGGCGCACATGAAATAAAAGAGTACGAAAAAGCTAATAAACATCAGCTTGCTGCTTCATCATACACAACTCAACCTGAACTTGGATGTATATAAATACCAGAGAGAACCTTGATGTAATTCGATTGAAATTCGGTTTATTAAATTTCTTTTAGAAATGAACCTTCCTCTTTCAGTTACTAGTGTTGCTGGCGATTTATTTAGAAAGCGTTTTCCAGATGGTAAAATCGCAAAGGATTACTCGTATGTTAGAATGAAAACAGTTCAGTAAGAAAATCACACAGAATTGAGATTATCAGTGACAGCTGGTACAGTGGAATTGATAATAATTGAAAAAAATAAACAAGGTGTGGAAAAGGTTCCTATAAACAGCCTGTGTCTGAGTGTGTTGCACTCTTGCACCTTCTGAATGGGCACCCGAATGGAACAGGGTGCCCGTCCAGAAGGTGCAAGTGTGCAACACATGCATCTTTGACATTAAATAATTATGTAAGGCACTGTCCTACCTTACTGATGGTTGTATATGTTGTAAGTAGTTACATATGCATTAAAATTTGAAAAATCAGTATTTGGTCATGAAAATCAGTATTTTTGTCATAAGCAATCAGTATTTTTGTACTTGGGGTTTGGCAGCTATGTATGATATAATTTTTCACTAAATGTGTTGAAAATTCATTAATTTTTATCCCACTTTTCACTAATTGGAGGGTTGGCAGCTCTGCTACTACAGCTACTTATTCATTCATTCATTCATTCATTGGCAGGCAAATTCCATGATTTTCACCCTTATAAGCAAAACCACACTATACCATGATAGTTGGGGTCCACAGAGCAGGACTGTGCTATGTACCATACCTTGCTATAAGCAAACAAGTCAGTTAACTGAAGGAATGATGCTTGCTTATCCACTAGGCTCTACAGAAAAAGGGGTTGGAGCAACAGAAATGGGAGCAAAACTATGTGCTTGAGTGGCACAGTTAACATCTTAAATCAATGCATATTAAATGAGAAATAGTCAAAACAGAGATTGCATATTTAATATTTTAATTTATTCAGAGACCCATGCATTGCTAGATATGCAGGATGGTCATATCTTTTGCAGAATGTGTTCTCATAAACCAATCTCATTGCATCCATAAGAATGAATCCATAATAATTCCATTGTAAATATGCACAGAGAAGTGTAATATTTAGTCATTTTGTGTCCGAATTCAGTGCACACATGTACAATTCAGTGCAAACATGTACAAATTGGAGAAACTACACAAGGAAATAAAAAGTATATGTACTGTTCCATATGTCTGCATGTGCAAGTCCCAAAGGTCATTAAGCAATGTCTATGTAACCTTCATACTGCTAGAATTTCTCTGCTATGAATCAAAATACGAAAAAAGAATTTGGGAGTCAAGCTCACATTTTTGAATTAGAAGCATACTGAAATGCACATTAAAGGTCACCAGCCATACTCCAACATTTTTCTTTTTACATTAGATTTGCATTACATGATTAAAAGTAGTTATACACGCACAAAAAGAATAAAAGAAATTATCAAGTGTAAAGAAGAAATAATAATTACTCTAAATAGAAGTATACAACACTGTTACTTCCCCTTAGCTATGATTTCCTACCTTTAGGGGATGCCAACCGGAAATGATGTACATTTATCCCCACAAGACGAAGTACATGCATCTTGTTGTTAAAAAATAAAACATTATAAAGTATGGATAGGAAACATTTGGATGAAACTATTGAAAACTAAGTTACTTTTCAGCCTTATACCGATGTGTGTGCATGACGCACTAGATTGTGTTGCTTTCAAACCTGTTCCATTGTTTCAATTTATTTTCAAAATTCCTGTTAATACAGGTAAAAAGGAACCAATGCTGGCTTCCCAATGTTGGCCGACTTTATTTTTAAAAAAATAGAATTCAGCACACTTAAAGGAATCCAAAGGAACCAAAGTTGGTTTCCTTATGTCGGCTGACTTCATAAAAAACAAAATTGGTGCACTTAAAAGAATCCAAAGTCAAACACTAAGACATCAACTTGAAAAATAGAAACAAACAATAAAATTAACTGCTAAGAGCTTCATATTGCAGCAACTAAACACTGACAAAATGCTCATTGTGCAGATGAGTATATTTTTTTAGCACAAAAAATAAATGTATATATTTTAATTAGAATGAGGAAGATATGTCAGTTTGTGTTTTCTCTCATGTATGTTACAAAGTATGATTATTTTCTTTTATAGAATATCAAGATAGTGTAGTTTGTATAAATTTGTTCAATTTTTTTCCTAAAACCTATTCTATTTTACAACCTATAAAAATTGTCAAAAACATTTTGTTCTTCAGAAATTATATATATATATATATATATATATATATATATATATATATACCTATATATCTCTGACATAGTATCTACTTGTTGGTTGAAGAAAAACTTATTCAAACTTGTTCAAACTATTGTTATGTTGGGCCAAATTGTCTTTCGAGTTGGGACGAATTGTCTTTCAAGTTGGGACGAATTGTTTTAATTTTGGCCCAATTTGGGCCGAATTGTATTTGGGCCAATTGACTATAATCCAGCATAAATGGTACAACTTTCCCATCCCTCACCCTATTCAATCCCACAACTTCAATCCACCTTTTTTGTGGTAATTAGGGTCTTTCAGAAAATGAAAGAACCCTTGAGTCCCATCATCACTCATTTGGTTACATCCACAGTGCACCATATTTGCTGTACAAAAGCACAATCGTAAGATATATTACATAGACATTTACATGGGGAAATTAAATATTTGAATGGCTAGGTTGAATAGAAGGGATAAATGTATGTTATATCCATTTTTGGCATGCAGAAACTATCAATTGTTTACGGAGATTGCCGAATAATTTTTTCATTTTAAAAAGCGGATTTTTAAGTCTAATTAAATGTTTTTATTGTGTGCATACATAACAAATGCATTTTTTTATGACTATAATAATATCACACATTTGTACAATATAGATGGCCAGTGACCTTCAAGTATCTAATGGTAGTGTGCTTCATAGTTTTATTTTTTTTTTTTGTTTTTTTTTTAAAAAACTGATCAATTTTCAGATGCTTCCTGCTACTGAATTGTGTTTGTTTAACACCAGACTTAATCCTGGCCAGGGCAACAAGCTTCTCTTTAACAGAAAAAGATTTACATTTTGTGTACCATTATTGTAAATACCCACTAATTAACACTTTGACACCTATTTTGTGAATGACTACAGCAATGCAGCAAAAAATAATTGTTAATGAACAATTGTTAATGAACAATGTGGTCATTTTCATAGGGCTTTTAGACCTTCTATGTTAGATATGTAACATTTTTTTTACAGATATCCTTCTGGGTTGTAAATGAGAAAGTTAGCACATTCCGAGAAGTTGATGTTCTGGTGGATGAGATCATTACACCTGGCCAACGCCTCAAGCGATCAACCCAAACTGCTTTCTATACCCTGGAGAATTTACCGCCATTTGCCCAGATTGAATGTACAATCAGTGTAATGAACGATTTCTATGTTGGCCCACCAAGTGAAATTTTGACAATTAGGACTGCAGAAGGGGGTATGTTTTTAACAACAAGATAATAGTTTAAACTTTTATGTTATATTACTATTATAAGAAGCTTATAGACTTTAGATATGCACAGATGTTGGTGATAGCCTGGTCTTTTAGGTGGAAGAAACTTCCAGAAACCATCAAGTGACCTTGGTGGGGTGGCTACATACAGAATCAAACCTGGGACTTCCAAGGTGCAGAGTGAGAGTATTACCATTGTACTCTCCAGGAGCTAGCTTCTGACCTGTCACTCAGGAAGAGGATAAGCAGTCTTCTGCAGGCAGAGAAGAGTGTTCTCCTAAACATATTTGCCATATTGAATTTTTCTCTGCTTGAAAGCTGTTTTCAACAGTTCAAATATACAAAGAAGTTTTGACATGATTTCATTGTGATCATAAAATAGAACAGGAATGTAGCAGATATATTTGCTGCTTATTTTCCTGTCATATGAAAGAACTGAGAACAACCCATCGAGGAAGTAAATAAATGTATCGTATCAGTTCAGATTTTATGTGAAATATGCAAGTGAAGATCATATTTATTATGAAAACTATTGGAAGTGAGTTGTTAATTGTTTGATAAAAATTCATGAAACTAACAAAGGTTAACTTTGTGTAATGTACTACTAGTTGGAAACACTGTTGATCCAGGTCTGTCAATGTATATTGAACCAACAGATCAAAGCTGCACTGTTCAATTGAAAGTGTAAGTGAACAGGACAGGTTGTAACCTGCTAGTTGAGTGAATAAGACTGATTTGACTAGTAGAGTATAGTACAGACTGGTTGACAAGTAGAGTGAATAAGATCTGCTAGTAGAGTGAATAAAACAGGTTGTAACCTGCAAGTAGAGTGAATAAGACAGACTGATTGACTAGTAGAGTGAATAAGACAGACTGTGATCTGCTAGTAGAGTGAATAAGACAGACTGATTGACTAGTAGAGTGAATAAGACAGACTGTGATCTGCTAGTAGAGTGAACAAGACAGACTGATTGGCTAATAGAGTGAATAAGACAGATTGTGATTGGCTAGTAGAGTTAATAAGACAGACTGATTGGTTAGTAGAGTTAATAAGACAGACTGTGATTGGTTAGTAGAGTTATTAAGACAGACTGATTGGTTAGTAGAGTTAATAAGACAGACTGTGATTGGTTAGTAGAGTTAATAAGACAGACTGTGATTGGTTAATAGAATGAATAAGAGACTGATCAGCTAGTAGAGTGGATAAGATGGACTGTAATCTGCTAGTAGAGTGAATAAGACAGACTGTGATCTGGTAGTAGAGAGAAAAAGACAGACCATGATCAAGTGGTTGAGTGAATAAAACAGACTGTGATCGGCTGGTTTAGTGAATAAGACAGACTGTGATTGGCTGGCAAAGTGCATAAGACAGACTGATCGGCTGGTAGAGTGAATAATGATTGGCTGGTAGAGTGCATAAGACAGACTGTGATCGACTGTTTGAGTGAATAAGACAGACTGATCTGTTAGTAGAGTGAATAAGACTAACTGATCAATTAGAAGAGTGAATAAGACAGATTGATCTGCTAGTAGAATGAATAAGACAGGCTGTTATCTGCTAGTGTACTTTGCAATGGTAGATCATGGGCAGGAGAACCTTAAGGGAATTCCCTGATTTGAGGGATCTTACTCCCAATTAATGATTGAAAACAAGTCCCACTTGGTCCAAAATAATCAAAATTGAAGGATTTTTTAAGTTGGATAAATAGCATATGAAGAATTTGCAGACCTTCAAAGGAATTTTGAAATGCTGCCTTCCTGTCAGTTCAGTTACATCTGAACCTTGTTTATAGAAGTTATATTAGTGGATATTACCATACATGTTTATATTTTCAATGCAAATAATTTGTATCCTATATTTTTAACGACACTAGAGTAATTTTGTTATTTAACAGTTGCTCATACACAGTTTGAGTTACTTTGTAAAATAATTAATTGTGGGTTAGGGGCTGGAATAGAGGTACTCTCCCAATTTCTAATAAAAATATAGATAAAATACCTTCCTAAACAATGTTAATTAAACAAAATTTCAGTTTAATGCATGGTCTTTTTCATAACATGATCTTTGTTCATGGACATTGATGGTAAAATGCACCTGTACCTAACTGGCCACAGGACTAGACACACACACCACAAAGAGCATTAAATGAAATTGTAAAAGTAAAATTATTTTAATTTTGTTAATCAGGAGTTCACAAGTCTGTCACTTGCATAGAAAGTGAAGACTGACCCAATAACCTACAAATTGTAGGTCTCAAATCTAGCTGAGAATACAGTCACTATTGACTTGTTGTGAACAGTCCTCCTTGTACCATGCAGGCTATCGATTTTTACCTAAAGCCAATAGAAGAGTTAGGCAGGAGATACATCTTATTATTTCAGAAATCATCTCTTGGTTGAGGCACTTGGTCAGGGTTGCTTTGTAAAGGGCATATGCAAACTATATTGAACTATGGACACTTGATACCATCTATACTCACTTGAAAGTAGAGTCCATCTGCAACAATATTGACCCTGATCTGCTGTCACATTGCATCAGTGTTGTTTGTTCTAGTGATTACTCCTAACAAACTGCAAGAGACCCGAATCTGCTGGCACATTTTTTAATGGCAGATCCTGGTCTGAACAGTATGCAGTTGGACTCATAAGTGTATGTTACATATATGTTTCATATTATTGGTGCATACATGGGTATTTTTTAGGGGATGAAGAATTATGAAAAGCAATAAAAAATTAAAAACTTGGTATAAAAAACTAAACCAATTTTATGACAAAAGATGGAGATGGGCAGTTTGTTTATCAATGGCTATTATTAGAATTTGGAAGGTACTGTCAGACTTCTCTCATGAATCTGTCAATGTCATGTTAAAGTTGGCTTTTATTAGAATTTGGATGGTACTGTCGGACTGCTCTCATCAGAGTCTGTCAATGGCTTGTTGAAATGGTTGTTTTACTCTGTTGATAACTTTAACAGGCGGGATGCGGCCTTGTTTTGGATGATCATTCAAAATGTTAATCAACTGAATTTTCGCCATGACTTGAATGATTTGATAACTTTTGCATTATAAATGCCACTCTTTGCCTGCAGATTTAAAAACTCCAATAACTAAAAACTAAAATAATAAAATGCTGGGCCTACAGCCATTAGAGTTTTCATTGACTGTAGTTGTTATGGCATCTTTTGGGATCCTTTGTCTGGTGTTGAATGTTCAGAGAATGTTGCTAAAAGCTTATAGCAAATAATATTTTCAGAAAATGAAAGTTCTGTTATGTTATCATAATGGCAGGTTCCAGTAACAATGTACATTCTTTTATGATTATTTTTTCTTCTCAAATCTCTTCGTTAGTGCCTGGTCCAGTACTGAACTTTGAAGCCCGTGTTCGCAGCAGCAATGCTTTTACGCTGGATTGGGGTCTACCAAGCACTGCAGATCTGAATGGAATTTTGACAGGATTTGACATTGCCTTCCAGACAGGTACAAAATGATTCACTTTTCCTAGTTTTTTTCCTTACCTTTTTTTGTTGTTGTTTATTCTATGTCATTGGCTTGTTATCTCATATCGCACAGGCTTACAAAGGAAAAAGAAATATTTCTTTATACTAAAAGGCAGAAAGGTCGTAGATAAAGGTCCCAGTGGCAATTTGTTTTTTTTTAGGGTTTAATAGTTTTTGAATGTGGCAGAATTGTATGTTTACATATATAAATAGCCTTAAGATTTTGCACTTAAGTTAAATCGAGGACATAAAATATCCCTCAATCACCGACATCATATTTTCTGTACAATGAATGCCTTTATTTGCATGCTGTATGCTGTTGTCTTACCTTTCAGTCTGCAGTTATCATCAACATTGTGCATGCTTTTAACAATAAAATTGTCAAATTTTGTTCATAAATTATCAAATGTACTCCATTCTGTGATGTGTGATCTACAAGTATTACAAAAAACTTTGTTTAATTGGATCTTATTTACTGTCATTTTGTTTTTTAACTGCAGTTACTGTTGGCACTGTACTATTTATATGTGTATTGTTTTACCATAAATATGTATTATCTGTGTACCAGTCTGTTGAATTATGAAATACCTTTTTTGTTTATGTTGTAGCTAAAATAGCTCATATAGAGCAAGTGTTTTATGTTAAGTAAAATTTCTTCTATATTAAATCTCTTGTATCAAGCCAGAAAGTTGAGAGGTTAATTTGCATACTCCACTATGAATCAGGGCATGTGGTGTAAAGTTTTGCATTTTGTTCCATTTTTCTCCAGCCTTCTCATCCCAGAAATGTGCAGCCTGATTTATAGATGTGTCTTAATAAATGTAATGCCACTGTGCCAAAAATAGGCAACTGTCACCTAAATTTCATACTTAAGTGACATCTGTTATATATTTCGGTCAGTTTTTTAGGGGTTGTTTTGAAAGTGGGGTTTGGGTGGCAGGGCATTCTGTGAATTCCTTTCTTGTTTGAAATAACTGTATCTCTTGTTTTCATCACTAGGTGTTTATTTGTCTTTAAACTTATTCTGACTTGGGACATGAAACATTGTGAGGGATGGGTGGGTTAAAGGGTTAAGGGTCAAAGTGCATGTTTGTAGGGGTAAAGTTTTAGGAGCAAGAAGTTTTGTGTAGTGATGGTATCATCTCTTTCCCAAACTGATTGTGATAAAAGTTTGTCCACAAAAATTTCCAGGTGAATATTGAACCTTTGCAGAAAAGGATTAAAAGGTAATGCATTAAGGTCACAGGGAAATTTATCAGATTGATTGTATGCAATACTAAATACATCCAACTGTTAACCCTTTACTTGATACATGATAGAGTCTGCAGCTTCACTACAACTTTGTATGTACCTGTCTCTTGTTACATTGTACACAGTGTTGTAACAACATTAGTATGGCTGGATGGAGGAAACTACACTAATATAAAGCTTTAAATTCAGTATTTTTAACTCTACTGGTCATAGACTAAAAGAGTGTGTGGGATGGTCAGTTGTCCATTATCTGTTTGTCCATTAGCACAAGAATGTTATGGCTACTTCTAAACTTGGAGGATTGCCTTGAAACTTTATACATTCATTCATCCCATGGTGTATTTGGTCCTAATTGAAAATCGTGATGCATGGATATTCAGTATGGCTGCTACAATTGCCACCTTGAAATTTTTGTTATTGCTACTCCTGAATGGATGGTGATAACAACTAAAAGACTTCCTATGATGTCTCATTGGTCCTAAATGAAATGTGGTGCTGATCTGATGTCCAATATGGCCACCTTGGCAGCCATCTTGAAAATCTTATCATTACTCATCCAGAATGGATGGTCAAATCAACATTAAATTTTCACTGAAAGACTTTTTATGATATCTAGTTGCTCTGAATAATCGTTATTAAGAACAAAAGCCTTTAAATGAATTCTAACACCACCCAACAAAATTTTAACAAATTTGACAGAAAGCAACTTGGCATAAAGGGCTTTTAAATTAGGATTATCCATATTATGATGATCCATATCAAATATGGCCAGTGTTACTTAAACTAGAAAAAACTTTTAAATGACTTTTTCAAAATACCACTTGACACAATTTGACCAGGTTTGACAAACGCATCCTTACATGAAGGCCTTTTACAATTTTACAAATGATATCAATATGCTATCAAAAATAGTTGTTGTTAGTAAAAATACATAAAAAAGTTATTCTGCAAAACCACTCTACAGTGTTTGACCTAACATGACATTGTCATAGCTTAAAGGCTGTATATAAGTGATGACCATTTGAGACACATAAAGCCAGATATAGAAAAATTGAAACATCTTTATTTCAAAATAAATGTTAAGGGGCCCCAAGTGGCCGAGTGGTCTAAAGTGCTCACCATTACAGATCATTGCCATCTCACCTCTGTCTGCATGGATTCAAGTCTCGGGTTCGGCCAATGTGGGTATGTGAGAAAGCTTGCCAGTAGCTTCTTACGGGTTGGTGGTTCCTTCCAGGGTTTTCCCGGTTCTTCCTCCATACTGGCTGCCATGTATAGCATATCTTGTGCTGAAAAATGGTGTTAAACCATATAACAACAACAACAAAATAAATGTTCAACAGAATATGACTGACTTTGAAAGATATCATCCTAACATAAAAATGTTTAAATGTTTGACAAATGATGATGTTCTGCCATCAGATGTGGATGAAGATATAAAAGATAGTGCAGCCTTAAAACAATCGTGTTCATCACTTATAATCAGTGGCAGAAATTTCTGTCCAAAAAGCATTCTATTTACCATGATTCAGTGCCCCACTGTTCTTGCAGTTTGTACCAGGTATATGTCAGCCATGTGAACAATCTTTGGCCCACTTGGGCATCTTTTCATGATTACTTAGAGGGGTTTTGTACCAAATTTAATATCAGAAATCAGTTTTGTACCAAATTTAATATCAGAAATCAGTCTGGGTCTGCAAAGATAGTGGCAACTATTTACATTTTGAGGAATTACCTTTGTCTTTGATTTTGATTGGCTGTTTAGGATTCATTTAATACACTAGCACATGCTGTGACATAAAAATTTCCAGAGAACCTGTTTTACTATAGGGGATATTCCCATCGTGTGATGCAATGAACTGAATATGCAAGTAGTGGTTGTTTACCATGGGTTCGTGCAAGTGTTTGTATGGAAATATGACAGGGACATCGAAATATGGTTACACAGAAATGAAGTAGAGGTGTTGACAGTGCTTGTATTGAAAAACTGAGCAGTGCCCAAATGTATTGCAGTTTTCACGATTGGCAACAATTCATTTTGCTTACATTTGTCTGTCTCTCATGTGCTATAGCTTTCACTACCGATGAAAATAATATTGTATTAGTGGACATTTTTACAGTATGTGCATGTCTTTCTTGTATCTGTGTAATTAGGAAATTGTATAAAGTAAAATAAATAGCTGTATATGTTCTTAAATGTCCACAGTGGATGGTTTACTGCTGGGTGCCATACATGACAGAGAGGAACAACTGGATGATCCCCACATGACCGAAGCTATCCTTAATGGACTTCTTCCAAACAGGAAGTATCGTGTTTACATTTGGGCCAGAACTAGGAATGGACGTGGTGAGAGCACATTCATAGAGGCTATGACGACCATGAGAGCCCGTAAGCATATTTATGTAATAAATGCATTTTAAAAAAATTTCATAAAAATTTTCACCCATAGATCATGAGATGATGGCCAATTTATTTTTTAAAAAAATACTTCATTTGTAAAATATTTTTGTAAAAATAACTGTCATGGAACCATTGTCTATCATGCACATTTCAAAATGTTTATTTGACAATTTTAACTAGAGAAAATTCCATGGCTTGCCATGGCAAATCCCCATGCTTGTGATTTTTTATTGTGTGTATCTCTCTCTCACACACACACTCTCTCTCTCTCTCTCTTTCTGGACTGTAACTCGTAGGACATAATTTAATAGTCAGTTATATATGTATCTGTCTGCTGTGACTGTATGCATAAAGCATGGTTAAAAATTTTAATTTTATTTGCGAATTGCAGTTGTTGCATGCCCTCCCCCAGTGTCCTCAGAGAGAAGGAGTCACAACATGTACCCCTATTACAGATGGGCAGCTGGGGCCATCTTAAGTTTGCAACCATCTTAATTGGTGAATTTCCACTTGTTGGTTTAGTATGAGATGGGCATCAATATTCCCAACACTATAAAGCATGGGGATAATGAAAAAGTTTCATACTAGACTTGCAAGCAGATCGACAGACAGAGGGTATCATAATATTCTGGACACTAAAGTATGGGAATAATGAGAAAGTTTCATGATAGACTTGCAGGCCTATGGACTGATGGAGGATATTGTAATATTCCTGACAATAAAGTATGGGGATAATGAGAAAGTTTCATGTTGGTCTTACATAAGACTGTACTTTGTTGTAAATACAGAGTTCTGTTACTTTAAGATGCTGTAGTATAATACTGTCACAAATTTTAACATGGGTATGATCATAGATTCCATACTTGGATGGAAATACAGAAGTCTGTCACAGTAGTGTGCCTAGTATAATGCTGTCACAGATGTAACATGAGTATGGTCATAGATTCCATACTTGGATGGAAATACAGAAGTCTGTCACAGTAATGTACCTAGTATAACACTGTCCCAGATGTAACATGGGTATGGTCATAGATTCCATACTTGGATGGAAATACAGAAGTCTGTCACAGTAATGTGCATAGTATAATGCTGTCACAGATGTAACATGGGTATGGTCATAGATTCCATACTTGGATGGAAATACAGAAGTAATGTCACAGTAATGTGCATAGTATAATGCTGTCACAGATGCAACATGGGTGTGGTCATAGATTCCATACTTGGATGGAGATAAAGAAGTCTGTCACAGTTGTGTACCTAGTATAACACTGTCACAGATGTAACATGGATATGGTCATAGATTCCATACTTGGATGGAAATACAGAAGTCAGTCACAGTAATGTGCCTAGTATAATGCTGTCACAGATGTAGCATGGGTATGGTCATAGATTCCATACTTGGATGGAAATACAGAAGTCTGTCACAGTAATGTGCATAGTATAATGCTGTCACAGATGTAACATGGGTATGATCATAGATTCCATACTTGGATGGAAATACAGAAGTTTGTCCAGTATCGTGCCTATTATAACCCTGTCCCAGATGCAACATGTGTTTGGTGATAAATTCCATACTTGGATGGAAATACAGAGGCCTGTCACAGTAAGATGCCTAGTATAACATGATCCCAGATGTTACATGTGTATGGTGATAAATTTCATACTTGGATGGAAATACAGAAGTTTGTCACAGTATCGTGCCTATTATAACCCTGTCCCAGATGCAACATGTGTATGGTGATAAATTCCATACTTGGATGGAAATACAGAGGCCTGTCACAGTAAGATGCCTAGTATAACATGATCCCAGATGTTACATGTGTATGGTGATAAATTCCATACTTGGATGGAAATACAGAAGCCTATCTCAGTAAGGTGCCTAGTATAACATGATCCCAGATGTTACATGTGTATGGTGATAAATTCCATACTTGGATGGAAATACAGAAGTTTGTCACAGTAATGTGCCTAGTATAAAACTGTCCCAGATGTAACATGTGTATGGTGATAGATTCCATACTTGGATGGAAATACAAAAGTCGGTAATATGCCTAGTATAAGACCGTCCCAGATGTTATATGGGTATGGTGATAGATTTCATTTTACCAAATTATTTTTACAATTGAAATTTCTGTTAGCTTTATTTCACTGAATTATAGTGATTGGCTTATTATAACCTTTTATAATGTGTTTTAATATACCATATATACTCACTTGTATGTCAAGCTGTGCCAATGCATTATGGAATGGTAGATAAGTGTTTTTGTTAGCAGTTGGACTCTACTTATAAGTGAGTATATATGGTGTAATACATTGCCTTGTTTATAATGGCCTCCAGTACAAGGCAGCCTTGTCTGTAACACAGTACACTTGTATGACTACATTATGGTAGGACCAGTGTACGCATTTTGCTTGTAACAGTACACATGTATGACTACATTATGGTAGGACCAGTGTACACATTTTTTAGTAATACAGTGCCAATATTTCCTTTTCAGCACCTGGTGCACCCAGTTTCAGTGTTTTGTTTGTAACAGAGACGATGATCAATATAACATGGACACCTGGGAACTCAGCTGGTGGTCAAACAGTTTTCTATGCAGAATACAGGAGGGAAGGTAACAAATTGCATTCAGTAACATACTAAAAATTACTGCAGTATTAAAGAACAATAAACTTTCTGTGTTATGCTTTGGATTAAATTTTAGGTCAATAATTTTTTTAAAATTGTGAAAATGAAATAGTTTTTTTAATTCTTTGATACGATATTTGATTTATGGCACCTAATAATCACATGTATTATGGTCACACTGTCATGTCACAACCATGTCACATTTTGACACAATACCTAACACCATAACAGTATGTATTTGAGTAATGTAAATATTTTGCAGTTATGTGATTC
>JAECUM010059811.1:0-23989 GCA_016617855.1 Megalonaias nervosa
TTTAAATGCCATGTTATATATATAATTTTGCACAAAGGTGAATAAGCTGTTTTGAAAATATTTCAAAATTAAATTGGCAATGCAAGATAAACAGCCTCACATTATTTCATTTGATTTGTATCAGCTCACATAAAGTCAAAGTTTTGTTTCCTTAAATCCAGTTTTGAACTGTGCTGCGGTGTACCTGAAAAATAATGAGAAATATAATTTTGTAAACAATTGCAAATGTCACTTTTACATCTAAGATGAAACTTAATAATATTTCACATGGTTCAAATCAGAGCATACTATGGTTAAAATCAGCTGGTTCTATGGTTCAAATCAGCCCCTATTATGGTTCAAATCAGCCCATACTATGGTTCAAATCAGCCCATGCTATGGTTCAAATCAGCCATACTATGGTTCAAATCAGCCCATACTATGGTTCAAACCAGCCCATACTGTGGTTCAAACCAGGCCATACTGTGGTTCAAACCAGCCCATACTATGGTTCAAATCAGCCATACTGTGGTTCAAACCTGCCCATACTATGGTTCAGACCAGCCCATACTATGGTTTGAATCAGCCATACTATGGTTGGAGTCAGCCTGCACCCAGGTAAAGAATCCGACATAGATTCCTCACAAAGGACTTTAATACCAATCCCTGTTATTGTATTTGCAGACAGAATGCATGGTATAGTTATTGTATTGACAGACAGAATGCATGATATAGTAATTGTACTGACAGAATGTATGGTATAGATAATGTATTGACAGACAGAATGCATGGTATTGTAATTGTATTGACAGACAGAATGCATGGTATTGCTGTTGTATTGACAGAATGCATGGTATTTATTGTATTTACAGACCGAATGCATGGTATAGTTATTGTATTTACAGACAGAATACATGGTATAGTTATTGTATTGACAGAATGCATGGTATAGTTATTGTGTTGACAGACAGAATGCATGGTATAGTTATTGTATTGACAGACAGAATGCATGGTATAGCTATTGTATTGACAGACTGAATGCATGGTATAGTTATTGTATTAACAGAATGCATGGTATAGTTATTGTATTGACAGACAGAATGCATGGTATAGTTATTATATTGACAGACTGAATGCATGGTATAGTTATTGTATTTACAGACAAAATCATGGTTTTGTTCCATATAGACAATAATATAAGTAATCCCTGAGATTTGATTTTTATTTTCTATGAATAAGAACTTAACTTTATTAGTCTGTTTCAAAACAAATATTTGTGATAATTTGTACTGAACCACTTATGCCTCATTACCATAGTTTTATTTGCTATTTCTAGAAAATACCACATGCATAAATTCCTGTACATAATTTGTGGCTTGCATCTATTTCAGATTAATCTGATGTTATCCCATGAAGTCCTATACACCTACATCAGCCTAGATCAGGTCCCACAGGTGCTTGATGGCTGCTTTCAGTACAACCATGAAGACTGGACAAGGTTTCATATGGTAAGAATCAATTGGAATTTGACCATACTCAGGCTCTGCCCTCCTGAGATTCCAGTTGATGAATAACACACAGGAGCCATTACATGATGTACCTCTTTTGAGATACTATGATTAGTCAGGAAAAGTGATCTCCCTTAGCCAGACTGCCATGGTAGCACAGTCACCTTATTGTTTATGTTATCATATGCCAGTATTTATTACGTTGACATCAGTTATATGAAATGTGTGACTTGAGTAATATCTGCCTAATTGGTGTTAATATTGTATTAGTGGACAGCCTGGTTGGTGCTAATGTTGTATTGAGGGACAGCCTGGTTAATGTTATATTGAGAGACAACCTTGTTGATGTTAGTGTTGTATTGAGAAGCAGATGTTTTTAGTTTTTTAAGGTTGATTGATGTTTATTTTAAATCTCTTGTGTATAAAGAGATACCTGTTACTTAAATGAACCCAAAAGACTGAATGACCCCTAAAGCTCCTTTCCACTTCACCAATACCCCTAGGGTCCATAGACCACTATTATAGAAGCATGACTTATTTGATGGTCCATAGTCCTGTATGACGGCAGTTAGTGAGCCCCATCGCCACAAGTCAAAACAGCATACAAAGCATATTTCAACTTTAAAATATTCCTTTATTTGATGAAGACATTTCAAATAGATAAAGTACTACAAACTATGCAACATTCTAAAGCCCATGTGAAAAAATCACAGCATTATCTCGTGTACTTTTTGAGATAATTCTTCCTAAAAGTGACATATTTCATTGTAACACATATCTGGAATATGCAATATTTATCTTTTTTGCCATGTTTGTTGCTTTGCTAGAGCTTTGCACTTTATCCAAAATCTATACATTTCTCTTAGTTTAATCCTGATATGCAGTACTATATATCTGAGAAAAAAGAACAACTATGATAACTTCACTTTTATTTACAAATTGTGTTAAAAATCTGAAAAATGACAAAATCTTACAAAACATCCAGCATTTTCTCAAGTTCATGAACCAAAATATTTAACTCATTGTCACGCTTTTGTAGGTTATCTTTATACAGTTTCACCTATGGATACAATACTAAAGGAAATACTACTTTTATGATGTACAGCATTGCAAACAAATACACAAGATGGTCTTAAAAATAACGTTTTACATTTTTCTTTCTATCAAAAATTTCAAGTCTGAGTGTCCATCACCAGAAAATAGAATGACTATTTTAATCAAAGTAAACTCAGTTTCAAAGTGATCTATAGGTGGCCTAAATAATAAAACACTAAAAACATGTTTCAAAAATATAAACATTTCCTATATATTGAACTGAAAAATTATTTCATTTGTCTCAGAAATGTAAGGGGAGATAACCCAAAAAACTGGACCCAACTTTTCTTGAAATGTAATATTTTTTCTTCGAGAAATAAAAGCCATTATACTTATTTTTCTTATTACAAGCATAAAAAGATGTATGTGCCAGTTCACTCAATTCAAATTAGAAATACTAAATAATGTACAATGCAACATTTTGTGTAACAATTTACAATCTTGTATTTTTCAAAAGGTCATAACAATCTTTCACATATACACATATATGTATAAAAGCAAACATTATTAATTTGTGTTTCTCTACAAAAAAAAAAGAAAAACAGTTTGTTAGAATAAAAAATATTAAAAGTACAACCAAAAGAAGAAACAACAAGAAAACTGGTCAGATACTAGTCTTGTTCACCATTTGACCCAGTGTCAAACTAGAAATATAAAAACAATTTCCCCAACACAGTGCCTGAAAAAGTCTGAAAAAAACGTGATCCAAACTTCCAGATGACACAGGTGTGTGAATTGTTTCCATTGAATGCATGCTGAATTACATACTCATTGAAAATGTGTAATGTAACCACCTATCATGACTGACCTACCGTAAACACTGACCCGGCCACAATGGACAGTCGTAGTGACTGAAAGGAAAACAGCTGAGTACCTATTTCAAACTCGTCATAATTTCTCTATTTTCGAAGGGAAAATGATAAAACCTTCAAGAGATAAAGAATGGAAAGAACACATGATGATGGTGTAATTTTTATTACCCTGGTTCATAGGAAACCTATCAAATTGAAGGTTAATTATTGAATTTTCACTTATCTGCCAATGATTACCTATTATGATATCAACAGGCCTCTCTATATAAGCCTGACTTATTTCATGGTGCATAGTTCTGTAATGATGAAAGCATTACTTAGTTCATGCTCTACCATCCAGTAATGATTGAAGCATGACTAGTTCATGGCCTATAGTCCTGTAATGATTCAAGCATGACTTAGTTCATGGTCTATAGTCCTGTAATGATTCAAGCATGACTTATTTCATGGTACATAGTCCTGTAATGATTGAAACATGACTAGTTCATGGTCTATAGTCCTGTAATGATGGAAGCATTACTTAGTTCATGGTCTACCATCCAGTAATGATTCAAGCAAGACTAGTTCATGGTCTATAGTCCTGTAATGATTCAAGCATGACTTAGTTCATGGTCTACAGTCCTGCAATGATTCAAGCATGACTTATTTCATGGTCCATAGTCCTGTAATGATTGAAGCATGACTAGTTCATGGTCTGTAGTCCTGTAATGATGGAATCATTACTTAGTTCATGGTCTACCATCCAGTAATGATTGAAGCATGACTAGTTCATGGTCTATAGTCCTGTAATGATTCAAGCATGACTTAGTTCATGGCCTATAGTCCTGTAATGATTTAAGCATGACTTATTTCATGGTCTGTAGTCCTGTAATGATTCAAGCATGACTTAGTTCATGGTCTATAGTCCTGTAATGATTCAGGCATGACTTAGTTCATGGTCCATAGTCCTGTAATGATTCAAGCATGACTTATTTCATGGTTTGTAAAAAGCATAGAAAGTACTGTAAGAAACATGTTGAATGTGGTTCCTTAAATATAAACTGCAAACTCCAAAACTTTAATATAATCCCTAGGTGACAAGAACCATGTATTCTTTATTATAACCCCAGACCTTTAATATTTACCCCAAACCCAAAACTTTAATATAAACCTTCAAACTGACAGGAACTATATATTGTTATTTATACACTTATATTTATCACATTATCCAAGTAAGAAATAAAAGTAAAGATCATTTTCTGTTGTAGTTGACATTTAGATTGAGTTATACCCAAGACTTTCACTGTTATTTATTTGCAATAGATTCTTTTAAATTAATTTTTTTAGGAAGGTATTTGTAAGTAAGTTGTATATTTATCTTCAGAACAAATCTACATAATTATATATATTACTTTAAGGTATTGACTGAAAGCAAAAGAGATAAGTCATGATTTACTGTTAAATCAAGATAACAATAACTAGAAAGAGTAAATTGTCAGAAAGTCGTTAAACCTGCATCAGCCTAACAAATAATGTATTTTTCAGAGGTTGGACCCATTTATCTCCAACTGTCGCTCTGTGGCTCGTTACCTTGCCTTGGTGATGAAAGAGCTTTCTACACTGGAGAGGTTGCCACAGACATCACAGGAAGCCAGTCGTCTGATTGATCATCAAGAAAGCTTAATTCAATCAGTGTTTGAGGATGCACGACTGGTGCGGCTTCAGGGTGAAGGAGAAGCCATTATTCACAGTCTGCAGAAGGAGAAAGTGCATTTGTGCAACTCTGATGACTACAGGTGAGTAAAGGAAAGATCAAAGATGTGAAAATAAAATAATAATTAAAAACCTAGCTGGATGCTGAAGATACATCAGGCATAGATTTCATTAGTAGGAATGAGAACTGTATGTCTCCTTTATAGAATTTTATTAAATTTTGAATCAGTAGATAATTTAAGACTAAGAATGCTGAGGTTTTTAATATCTTAGTCATGTTTGACTGATTTAAGGTAATATCTAAAGGCAACTGTTTAATGTACTGTCTAAAGGCAACTGTTTTAATGTACTGTCTAAAGGCAACTGTTTTAATGTACTGTCTAAAGGCAACTGTAGTAATGTACTGTCTAAAGGCAACTGTTTTATTGTATGTTTTATTGTACTATCTAAAGGCTGAGTATGGACAGTTTGCATCAAAATTTAAATTATGTGACAGTAGAACTATACATTTAAAATTTCACTGAAATTATGACAGTAGAACTATGTTTTAAATTTCACATTCTAACTTAAGTTCAGAATATTTCCAAATACTCTGGTCCGTTCAATACTTGACTTCTGGAAATGTGCATCTCGAACATTTTTTGAAGATCTTTAATGAAACAAAATTACTTGCTGAAGAGTAAATTTTTTACTTTTATTATTTTTCATGACACCATTGTGTTTTTGCCAAAAGTAGATTCATTTACAGAAGATTTATTGACACTACCTTTTTTATAATTTATTATCAAGCCAGCCTCGGTGGAAGCTCTACATCTTCCTTTTTTATAATTTATTATCAAGCCAGCCTTGGTGGAAACTCTACATAGTGATCACTTCCTTATAAATAATTTATTATCAAGCCAGTCTCGGTGGAAGCTCTACATAGTGATCACTTCCTTTTTTATAATTTATTATCAAGCCAGTCTCGGTGGAAGCTCTACATAGTGATCACTTCCTTTTTTATAATTTATTATCAAGCCAGCCTCAGTGGAAGCTCTACATAGTGATCACTTCCTTTTTTATAATTTATTATCAAGCCAGCCTCGGTGGAAGCTCTACATCTTCCTTTTTTATAATTTATTATCAAGCCAGTCTTGGTGGAAGCTCTACATAGTGATCACTTCGACATTCATGTGCAAGTTTGTCAATATGCCTGTGCATCTGTCCATTCCATTGATTTAGGTCAAATCTGTTCATATGTACATATATCTGTGCATCTGTCCACTCCAAAGATTTAGGTCAGTGATATGGTTTTAGATTACCTGGCCATATAGCCAAATTTGTTCATAGTTTGGTCCTTTGTTCATTGTGTGTCATTTGTATAAATTTGCTATTTACATTGTCTTCTCAGGAACTAAAAACAGAATTTTACAGAATGCATCTTGGCATTAAACTCTTTCAAAATTTGTTAAAATGATGTTAATCTGTCAAACATACAGTCACTATTACTAACAACTGTAAACAAATTCTTCACAAGAATTGATGAACAGAATTTGACCAAAAATGACATATCCTAACATGCAGTTATTTCAGAGTTTTCAAATTATGCTAATCTGCTATTAGTGTTACTAAAAATAAAAAATCAGTAAGTGATTTCTTCACAAGAACTGCTGATTTTACTAAAATTTGACCCAAAAGAAGCTCTTTCAGATTTCTTCAGTTGATGTCAAATCCCCATCAGATATGGCCACCATTACTAACATTATTTAGAAAAAAAATTCTCAAGAACAACTCAACAGAATTGGGCCAAATTTGACAAAAGGCATCCTGGAATAGATGGTTTTCAGATTTTACCAGTGATGCAATTATCCAGATGAATGATATCAGACCCTCTTGGACTTCTTGTTTAGCTTAGGCTATCCATATATCTGTCTACACACTTGAAAGTATTTTAGAATAGTCTGAATAGTAAAGTTTACTTTGTGTCTTGAAAATAGCAAGCTCAACCAAACAGGGGTCTCTTGTTGCATTACTAATTGGCAATCCCTTACACAAGCCAATTCTATTTTCAGGGCAGCAATGGATGAAGTGATGTCTCTTTACAAACATTTACAGGACTCGATAATGAGATTGGTGCGCCTTTCAGATGACAGACTGTTCAGACTGCAGAAGTGCATGCAGCTTAAGGAGTTTGATGAAGAATGCAGTAAGGTTAGTCACTTGATCTTAAGTCAACACTGAGTAGTAGCTTAGTCCTCAGTCCAATGCTGAGTAGTCACTTGGTTTTCATTCCAACACTGAGTAGTCACTTAGTGTCCAGTTCAGCACTCAGTAGTCACTTGGTCTTCAGTCCAACACTCAGTAGTCATTAGCCCTTTCCATAGTCACTAAATTGGCAAATCTTTTCATATTTCCTGTCCATGTGAAAGGCCTGAAATCTGACAATCTGTTAATATCTGTTGAATTTATTTTACATGGAAATCAAGTTGTTGGGAAAAGGACATTTTCATGGTACTTAAATTCATGGATTTGTCCAAGTCTACATGTTTGTATATATTTAATTTTGTGACTAACCTGTATAAAAACTGAAAATAAAGAATACAAAAGAACAAAACTATGCAGATAACAAATGGCAGTTGCTTGAAAGGTTAAAATAGTATTACCACATGTATGAGCACAATCAAACACATGTCAAAATGAATTAGTTACAAAGTTCTTTCATCCAAGTGCTCAGCATTGAAGGCAGTCCAATAAATCAACCCTCACAAATCTGTGTTGATGCTGATGGACAATATGTGGGTCTGATGAAACCTGTTTATTAAAATGTGCAATTTTGTTGGATGCAGATCTTTTTGGAACACATCTGCATACAGCTGAGACACTTACTGGTATTTGGTAGTAGCCATATCTAGTGTGAAATTCAAAATGGCCACAGGACAGATGGTTGTGCTATTTCACATGGATTTACAAGTCACCAAAATTAGGATATGATCAAGAAATA
The DNA here is from genome assembly GCA_016617855.1 of Megalonaias nervosa. Lineage (NCBI taxonomy): Eukaryota > Metazoa > Mollusca > Bivalvia > Unionida > Unionidae > Megalonaias > Megalonaias nervosa. The sequence goes on from JAECUM010059811.1 coordinate 8,067, forward strand.
TTATGTACATATCGAGAAAAGAACCCTTTAGCTAACAATATCTCAACAGCCACAAGAAATACTGGTAAGTGTATAAAATGTACACCGATGTGTGCAGGCAAAATTGTCTGCAGATTTGTGCAGGTTTTAATGACTAGGCAATATCAGCCTAAGTCAACAGTCAATATCAGTACAGGTCTGGGGCTGATTTATCGGCCTACATTGAAGGGAGCCCATCCCAACACAATCAACAACACTAAATCAATTGGATATGTATGTGTATTATCTCTTACTTAAACCACCATCCATAATGTTGTACCATCCATAATGTTGTACCATCAGTACTTTCTGATGATCATGGTGTCACAACAGTGGCTTAAAAGTGGGAACATTCAGCTTAGATTGTAGCTCATTGTAGATAATGTCATCATGCCATATGGTCTTCAAACACATGACCAACTGTCTCATGCTCAGTGCAGTTAGCAGGCAGTGGCAGTATTTAATGTGTTACCACCCATCAAAGTATAAAGATGGTAACCAAATTGAAAGACAATCAAATCACACATTTGTTTGTGTCTGCCTCATGTACAAGCAACATTAACCACTTGACTTGACAATAAATTAAGACTATAAAGAAGAAAATCAAAATCACACTTCCTCAACTGGTGTGCTAAACAGATGGTCTTGGAGACCATGAGGGAAATGGTGAACATCAGTGCAGTCTGTTAGTGGACCCTCATCAGTCAATTCATTTCATACTGAATGAATAATTGTGGCTCATGTAAGTGTGTGAAAAGTCAGACCTAATTATCAGTAGCTTTGAGAAAACTGGACTTATTTACTTTAAAAATTTCATGATTATGTATCTGACAAACATTTGTATGTACCAGCAGACATGATTGACACTATGTTGATACAGTGATTTTGTTTAAAAATCTGAATGCGAGTTTCAGTAGCCTGAAGTAATATATATATATATATATATATATATATATATGTATGTATGTATATATAAAGAATACAAATCATGTGGCGAATAACAGTCCTTTCAAGTGCACTGGATCCAGCAAGTGATCACGTGTGTCAGGGATTGATTAAGATAAATGCAATAAACTGATAATGAACAGTGAAAAACTAGTATCTAACTAGCCTGAGTGCTTTTGACTCTTAATGAGCCTGGCTATATGGAATATTCCTAATGCAGTGATCCAAACCAACCGACAAACACCAGTATCTCCTCCCCACCAGCTGTCATCCAAAACACTGCATTAGGAATATTCCATATAGCCAGGCACTGAGGATACGCAGAATTTGCTCTGACGATGAAACATTCATAAAAAGGTCTGAAGAGCTATCTAAACATTTAATTTGCCAAGGCTATGACAAAGACCTGATTGCGGAGGCAACTTGAAGGGCTAAACAAACAAACCGCGATGACCTACTAAAATATGGAGAGAAGGAAAAGGCTGATAGGATACCATTTATTCTGACCTACCATCCAGACAACCCCAAAGTAGGTAAAATCATCGCGAAACACTGGCCCATCGTGGAATCGTCAGACGTACTAAAGCTAATCCTTCCGAACAAACCTGTAGTAGCCTACCAGAGACCAAAAAACCTCAAGGACATCCTAATCAGGGCGAAGCTAACGCCAATCACTAGTCAAGACCACCCTAGTCAATCTGGCCCCTGTGGCGATAAAAGATGCAAAACCTGTCAACATATGATAGAGACCAGGACATTCACTAGCACAGTGACAAGAGAAAAACTAACATACATGGTCCAAACAAAACGTGTAAAACAGAGAATGCAATTTATCTCATCACATGTAAGATCTGTAGCCTTCAGTATGTCGGAGAAACTGAAAAGCTACACAGAAGGATAAACCTTCATAGATCTGATTGGATGACAAAGAAGCTGTACAGAAGCCCGGTCGCAGAACACTTCTCCTCCCCTGGCCACACTTTCAGTGATATAACACTTGTTACAATTGCTAACAACCCCAACTGGAGTTCAGAAACCAGGAAAGAAAAGGAATCTTACTGGATACGCCACCTTAGAACGTTGAAACCACACGGTTTAAACCAAGAAGACTAGAGAAAGACAGCCATGCACAAATAAAACTATCTTTTGCAGCTGACACATTTTTCTTTAGAAAAATTCTCTAAATTTGCTTAATAGCCTACAATTATAACTATAACAATGAAATATCTGGGATGTAATTTGAGCTTACATAAATGTACACAAAATAACAGATGACGTTATGGCTCATCAATTTCTACGTTAATACAAATATTTCCCAGTATCCGCAACAAGTTGATATAAACTAGTTGAAACATAATACATTTAAAGGTGTAATTCCTGTAGAAACAGCCATGTAAAGTTTTGCAAACACTACTGTTTTTCTGTTTTATTTGTTTGTCTTGTCTATGTTTTGTATATGCCTTTGAAAAAGACTCATTAAGAGTCAAAAGCGCTCAGGCTAGTTAGATACTAGTTTTTCACCGTTCGTTGTCAGTTTATTGCATATATATATATATATATATATATAGTTAGTGTTTCATTAGTAATTGGTGTGTATACATAGTGTTTCATTAGTAATTAGTGTATATACATAGTGTTTCGTTAGTAATTGGTGTATATACATAGTGTTTCATTAGTAATTAGTATATATACATAGTGTTTCATTAGTAATTGGTGTATATACATAGTGTTTCATATTAGTAATTAGTGTATATACATTGTGTTTCATTAGTAATTGTACTTAAAGAAACATTTTACAGTCTTGTCCTGTCTGATTATAAACATGCATGGATAAAATGAGACATGCTGTCATAATGATTTACATTTTTTGACAATGATTCCACTTGAATGAAGAATTAGTTTGAATAAATGTTAAATCTAATTTTCATATGCTTGTAGCATTTATTATTCTTTCTTTCATTTTCATTATTACTAGTGTTTGAATATCTTATTCTTTTTGTAATTCTTTCTCTATCCTTACTGATCTAACAACATATCGATTTAAGGCAGTAAGTGGAAATGACAGCTAAAAGATACATATACTGGGTACATAGTTGGAACTGTGTATTAAAGTTACTCATCCTGTAGTCCATGATCTGTTTAGTTGAAATTACAGATTACAAATTTCAGTTCTTACATTTTGAGCCCATTCTAATATGAGCAATTGCTGAATCCAGACTTCATGGTCCTGGTCTTTGACTTCCAATGTTTAATATATTAGTTTTATAGTTTTGTGAACACTGGACCTTAGGTTGTGGATGTATGTAACTCTGGACTTCCATGTTCATGTTCTTCTCAAAGAAATTAAAGAAATTTGAATTAATTTGATGATTGTAAAAGGAAGATAAAACAGGAAACTGGCTGAATTAATTCATTATTCTGACTACCATTTTGCAAGGTTTTACACAAAAAGACTTTTTAAATAATACTTTAATTGCTGGATATGCAACAGAGAGAGGAGAGGTCCTAAATTCTTCATGGGTCGATTTTTCAAAATTTCTGATTATTTAGCTGACACAGAATCCACAAATTTGGTACATGAATATGTCTAATATGAAGTAAAGTGTTGTCAGCTTGCTTATTATGTAGACACATTTATTGACATGTAGACACATTTATTGACATGTAGACACATTTATTGACATGTAGACACCTTTATTGATCTAAAATAAAATAATAATTCTTGTTCATAAATTCAGTAGTTTTACTGAAGTCTATTCATTTCTGATTGTTGAATACTCTGCACCTTAGCTTTTCTTATCAAGACTTCCAGACAAAAATTAACTATCGCTGTTGACATTTATAAACGTAGTCAGGCACTAAACTGGGTCTAGAAATGTGGATGTCATATCGAATCATTTCCAGTGCAGGGGATAGTATACATTTCTTCCAATATATGGCGCTTTCATGGTGACATCATGGCATGCAACATTCAGTCCTGTTTACACTGGTTCACACTTGATTGGCTTTGTCAAAAAATGTCTAAGTACTTTAACACTGACTTTGTCAGATGTATTACATACATGTGCCTGGGGCAGTTATAAAATGGTCTTGCAAAGAATATTGATCAATGAGCAGTGGGATAAACTGAATAATTACCATTTCAAGGTATGTATGGTCAGATTAAAAAATGAAACCTGTAAAAGAAATAGTTGATATTGCATTTCTATGCAACCTGTATAATGTGTACTTTGCAAGTTCCTTTTTTTTTGTTGCCGCAGCCAAGGTTTAAGGACAGTATTTAGGGTCTAAACATGAGGAAAAACCTGACTTTTCTGTCTGATGATAATGAAATATCAGGTGCAGATGTGTGGAACAGTGCCGCAACATAATTAATTGCTTACAAATTGTCAGGTGCTATATACATGAAATGAATATGATATTATGCTGCGTTGATTTGTATGCATTTGATGCTTGCATGCAGTGGAGACATCTTGATTTGTATTGGCTATCCATACATATGCTGTCCTGAGAAATGTGTTTGCAAGATTTCACAAAAGCTGCTCAGTGTAAACAAATATTTCTATGCATCTGTAGATGATCTGATTAGATTTTCAGGCCATTACAACATATTTTGCACATTTTAAAATATTTTGGACTAGCCTTTCTGACAATAAATCTTACAAGAAAAGTTAAGCAAAAATCACTTGAGGTAGACGTATAAAATTTTAAGGCATATTTGTATTCATATGTAGATGTTGATATAAATTTTGATATGTAGATATTGATATGAATTTTGATACAGTGTATGTAGATGTTGATATGAATTTTGATATGTAGATGTTGATATGAATTTTGATATGTAGATGTTGATATGAATTTTGATATGTAGATATTGATATGAATTTTGATAATGTATGTAGATGTTGATATGAATTTTGATATGTAGATGTTGATATGAATTTTGATATGTAGATGTTGATATGAATTTTCAGCCCATTTCTTTAATTTGTGTCATGCCCTGCCATGGCAGAACTTAGAGCAATCGCTTTGGTGTCCATGTTTGTTTCCTTATGTCCATCCACACCCTAAATTAACCACATATTTAGCTCTTCTGGTCATAGACTAGAAGAACTTACGGGATGGTTGGTAGTCCATCATCTTTCATCAGTCCATTCATTGTCTGTCATCCAGTGTCTGGTGTCTATCCATCCATTAGCAGTCCATTCATTGTCTGTCATCCAGTGTCTGGTGTCCATCCATCCATTAGCACAAGTTTGTTATTGCTTCTCCTCCAGTACTACTTGGAGGATTCTCATGAAAATTCACACACACACTTTCATCCCATGATTTAGTTGGATCTAAATGAAAATGGTGCTGCTGTGGCATCCAATATAGCACCCATATTGGTCATCTTCAAAGTCTTGTTGTTGCTACTACTTCTGAATGGATGGTCATATTCACATGGGGTTTTCATTCAAAATATTTCTGATGTCTAGTTGATCTTAATGAAAAGAGTACTGATCTGGAGTCCATTATGGCCACCATCAACCAACTTGAAAATATTGTTATTGCTACTCTATTTGAATGGATGGTCCTATCAACATGGGATTTTCACAAAAAAACTTATATAGTATTTACTTGGTCCTAAATAAAATGGTGTTAATGTGATTTCCAATGTGGCCACCATGGCAGCAATATTGAAAATCTTTTTATTGTTACTTCTTCTGAATGGATGGTCATATCAACATGGAGTTTTACTGAAAGACATCTTAGGACATCAAGTTGGTCTGAAATAAAAATGGTACTGATCTCAAGTCCAGTATGGCCACCATGGCAGCCATCTTTAAAATCTCATCATTGCTACTTCTCCTGAATGGATGGCCTTAACACGGAGTTTTTACTCTAAGATTTCTTATGATATCTAGCTGGACCTAAATAAAAATGGTACTGATCTCAAGTCCAATATTGCTTCTGTGGCACCTATCTTAAAAATCTCTTTACCACAACTCTACTTTAAGAGAAAGTTATATTAATCTGTGATCAAAAGCTTAGTAGTGGTTTTGATATACAGGCCATGGTCAGCTTATAATGTTAATTTTTTACACATTTTTATATTTATGCAATTTTGTGACATAAACTGTTAGAATGATTAAGTACAGACCTCTCAAGGTTAACAAATAAAATTTGATACCGATATCTGTATTCATTAGATTAGATTTTCAGGCCATTATGGCAAGTTTTCAATTTTGTTATGTTTTTGTAAATTTTGAACTTTAACTTCATGACTAAAACCTTTTTATCCATGGTTTGTACAACGTTCAAAATTCATAGAATTTTAGGGTTTGCCTTGAAAACTTATTTAATTTTAAATAAATTGGTTTTATCTTTGAAAAATCATTAATTCATTTTTTTTCTTCTCCAAACTCCTTGAAGTTATATGAGGAATACAAAACATTAAAAGTGAATATAATATGTCACTTTCAGATATATTTTTTTAAAATTTATAAATTATCCAAAATAATTGTCCAACAAAAGAATAAAATGGGACACAGTTTGGTGGAAAAATGACACACAACACTGGTAGTTAACAATGTAACCTATGGACTAGGTCCAATTTCTGTAAGACAAAACAGTCCTTGAAAAGTTCTGGAAGTCCTTGAAAAGTCCTTTAAACTCTCCAGGGCTGTATGTATCATGGTTAATAAAAAAGAAGCACCTGAATCTGACAATGAAGTTTGGTAGATGTATTTTTATTAACATAATATATGACTTGACTGGAATTTTAGGACATTATAGAATAGATGACTTGACTGAAATTTTAGGACATTATAGAATATATGACTTGACTGGAATTTTAGGACATTATAGAATAGATGACTTGACTGAAATTTTAGGACATTATAGAAATTTACATCTTTGTCCTAATGACAAATTTAATTTTTTTTCTGATTGTGTAAATGTGTCTGTGTGTGTTTGTGTGTATGTGTGTGTGCCAGTGTTTGTGTCTGTATGTATTGTGTGTCTGTGTGTGTATACATGTCTGTGTGCATTTTCAAATGAATTGTTTTCTGTTCAGTTTCAGTTGTACATGATTTTATAACATAGTGTCACATGCTGGGAAAAGTCTGTTTAATACAAAACCAAATATTGCAGTCATAAGTGCAAGGAAATATCTCTGCTGCCGTAATTATGGTTAAGTGCTTGAAAGACTTAAGTGCAAGATAAATTAAATGGATGTCTCCAGGATTAGGTCAATTTGTAATCAATGAACCTTCCACTTCTGAGTATAATGTTAGGCTTATTCCATGCCCTGATATGATCTTCTATGAAAAGAGTTTGGTTTGGTGTTTGATGGCACATCAACACAACATGCAGGAGTGTGCATCAGGCCTATTCTATGGCCCTGAGCCTGCATAGAGTTGTGATTAGAGTATGAAAGCAAAGATTGCAGAGGGCTGTGATTAGAGTATGAAAGCAAAGATTGCAGATGTCTGTGATTAGAGTATGAATCAAAGCAAAGACTGCAGAGGGCTTGTTACATATCGGCTCGTTCAAAAGTAACAAAAGAAAAGAGTGAAGACAACAAGCTTTGTAAGTTTTAACAAAAATAATTTATTTCCCTAGAAAACATGGTGAAAAGGTGAAAATATGAAATAGGACTTATGGTTTGTGAAGAAAATCCAAACATTTATCCTAGTACTGAAAAAAATACAAGTCCTATCACTAAATAATTTTAACTGAATCCAGGTTCGAATCTTGATGACTTTCCAAGATGGAGGACGATGATGTCAGATGAAGTCTTTACACAAATGTCCAGAATTTCATGTTGAACCACAATTTGTACTGTACTATTCCAATTTAGAATGAATTTCACTCAATGTCTTTGTCCTAAACCACTTGTGTAGTTCTCCAGGGAAAAATAAATTATTATTTAAAAAGTAGATGAACTCCTATAGCTGTCATCTATAACAAGACACATCTCGAGCTCTACAGATGTAAAGATAAATAAACTCTTTCCAGCTCAAGGAAAAGAATACCTTCTTCTCAAGGTATAAGAACGACTCTGACTATTTCACCGGGACCTAAGTGTTTTTAAACCGAACTAAGACATCATATCATGCACGCGCACGAAGAACAGATGGTTATTTCATCATCTAACAATCGCAGTACACGATGTAATCACATTTGCTTAGAAATGACCTTGGCCACAACCAATCGTTTACGCCGGTTGTTTATCAACCCAGCAATCTAAAAAAAAAAACTTACGAAAGCCGAGAGTCATATTTATGTTCTAAATAAACATGATGTTTCTTTCAAAAATATCAGATCCTGTGAACATAATCATTATCATAATAAAATATAATGATACAAAAATGAAATAAAAAGAATTCAGATTTTAACACACAATTAATTAAACTACATGGTCGTAACAGGGCTGTGATCAGAGTACAAAAGTAGAGCTTGCAGAGGGCTGTGATTAGAGTATGAAAGTACACCCTGCATAGGGCTGTGATTAGAGCATGAAAGCAAAGATTGCAGAGGGCTGTGATTAGAGTATGAAAGTAGAGCCTGCAGAGGGCTGTGATTAGAGTATGAAAGCAAAGATTGCAGAGGGCTGTGGTTAGAGTATGAAAGTAGAGCCTGCAGAGGGCTGTGATTAGAGTATGAAAGCAAAGATTGCAGTGGTCTGTGATTAGAGTGTGTAAGCAGAGCCTGCAGAGGGCTGTGAGTGTGCAAGCAGAGCCTGCAAAGAGCTGTGATTAGAGTATGAAGTAGAGCCTGCAGAGGGCTGCGATTAGAGTATGAAAGTTTGTACATGTATTATTCATTGTTAAAATTGGACAACTGTATGGTTTCCTCAAGATTATAGATTCCTGCTTTTAGAACAAAGATGACAATTGACAAAAAAAGGAGACAAACATTAAAATCTTTGCACAGGACTCAGTATTTTTAAAAAAAATGTCCAAGACTGTCATTGCATTCATAAAATGGAAAACTTAAGATGTTAATGACCATGAATCCAAGAAACTTCTAATGAAGATTATCATACCACATTGTTAAGGATTAATGAAGTCAGATTAAACCAATGTCCTTTATACAAAATTGTCCTTTACACGCCTTTGTCATTTATATACCATTGTTCTTGATACACCATTGTCCTTTATACACCATTGTCCTTGATACTGTTACGTAACTAGGCTCATACAAAAGTAACAAGAAAAGAGTGAAGCCAACAAGCTTTGTAAACTTTAACAAAATAATTTATTTCCCTAGAAAAACAAGGTAAAAATAAGAAAAAGGACTTACAGTTTATGAATCAAATCCAAAAATTAAAAAATATTACTCTTATGAGCAAAAAGTCCTAGATGAATCACAGTTTGAATCCCAATGAAATTCCAAGATGGAAGGTGATGACGTCTTCGATAACCTTCTTTGTCCTGATGTGTCAACAATTCTTTGTTGAATCACCAAGAATAATATTCCAGCCTGGAATTCCAAATAATTTTCAATAAATGTCTTTGTCCAAGAATTCTGATGAGCACTAGTATTTTCCAGGGAAAATAAATTATTAATTCCAAAAAATAGAAAAATTTAACTCAAACTGGTCACAAGAAAAACACCTTTGAGCTCCAAAGGTTAAAAGCACAACTGGCTATTTCTTCTCAATTCAACAACTATACAGTAAATTAAGGCGTAAAACATTCCCGGATGGGGGTCACGTGATCATCCTAGCAGAAACAACACAGAAACATTACATGACAGTTATCACGTATGCTAAGTACAGATTTGATTCCACTGAATAAAAAAAAAAAAATTTAAAAAAAGTGTTTACTCCAAGCCTGACACTAGTTCTGAATCTAAGTCCGCAAAAGATACAATGTTTCTACTACTGCCTGTTTATCAGGTCAAACAGAACTGAACTGAATTTTCTGGAAAAATGTCAAATCCAGTAAATAAAGTTATCATTACAATAACATGTAATGAAATAAAATAAAAATTTAAAACTAATAAACAAGTAATTAAATTACATATACATAGCAATACACCAGTGTCCTTTATACACCATTGTCCTTGATACACCATTATCTGTTATAGACCATTATTCCTGATACACCACTGTCCTTTATACACCATTGTCCTTTATATACCACTGTTCTTTATTGTCCTTGATACACCACTGTCCTTGATACACCAGACTTTATATACCTCAGTCCAATCTACAACATTGTCCTTGATGCACCAGACTTGATATACCACTGTCTTTTCTATACAATTGTCCTTAATACACCAGACTTGATACACCACTGTCCTTTCTACACCATTGTCTTTGATACACCAGACTTGATGCACCACTGTCCTTTCTACACCTTTGTCCTTGATACACCAGACTTGATACACCACTGTAACTGCTACATCATTGTCCTTGATACACCCAGCTTGATACACCACTGTCCTTGATACACCATTGTTCTTTCTACACCATTGTCCTTTCTACACCAGAATCTTAGAGCTGCCAATATGTAGCATCTTCAGTAGTAGCTATGTGGCATGATCAAGGGACATAATTAAATGGTATTGATGGATGACAAGGGAAGCAAATCCATGTGCATATTAGAACAAGTGGATAAATATATATTTTGCATGTTATCTGTTGCCTTACTTGGGTAATTTATATAAAAAAATGAAACTGCAGAGACTTACAAGTCAACTTTTTTATTGCTGTAGTTACATGTGTAGATATAGTAAGAAAAATATATAAATTGGTGTCTATGGTGTCTATGGTGAAGGAACCATCATGTTATATGTCATTTAGAGGCCAATTAAAGGAAGGATATATTAGAAAGCTGATGACATTTTAAACAAATTATTTACTATTGATCACCTCAAAAGGATGCAACTGTTTAAAATAAATTATTAATTTGGTTCTTTAACTTTTTTACATGTAGGAATTAGTTTCTTAGGCTATAGTCTATGTATGTGTTCTTTTCTTCAACTAATTCAGTCAGGACAGGCATCAAGAATGGTAAGGTACAGTATTTTGTAAATGATTGTTTAGGATAACTTTTGTTGACAAAATCCTGTTGTAGATAGTTGTCTGCCATGTGAAACCTAGTCAATGCTTGCCAGTTGTGGGTTGATGTCTGTCATGTGAAAACTACTCAAGTGCTAGCATGTTGTGGGTAGGTGTCTGACATGTGAAACATAGCCAATGCTAGCCATATATGGATACAATGACCATATACACAATCTCTTCACTGTGCAATTCACAACACTCACTGCCGTAAGATGTGGTTTTTACCTGCATAAAGGATGTTATTTAACTACAAGTTAATAACTTTTTATTGAAAAGAATAAATTGAAACCAGATTTTCATTGTGTGAGATATTATGAATTCCTAAAGGAATGCTTGAAAATGTCATGTATATAGATAGACTCTATAACACTTTAAAATTGGACCAAAATATCAGGTATATAGACTCAAACACTTTAAAATGGGACTAAAATATCAGGTATATAGACTCTAACACATTAAAATTGGACCAAAATATCAGGTATATAGACTCTTAACACTTTAAAATGGGACCAAAATATCAGGTATATAGATTCTCTAACACTTTAAAATTGGACCAAAATATCAGGTATATAGACTCTGTAACACTTTAAATTTAGACAAAAATATCAGGTATGTAGATTCTGTAACACTTTAAAATGGGACTAAAATATCGGGTATATAGACTCTATAGCACTTTAATGTGACCTGTATCAGAGATATAGACTCTGTAGCACTTTAATGTGACCCGTATCAGAGATATAGACTCTGTAGCACTTTAATGTGACCTGTATCAGATATATAGACTCTATAGCACTTTGATGTGACCAGTATCAAATATATAGACTCTATAACTCAGAGATATAGACTCTGTAGCACTTCATTGTGACCCGTATCAGAGATATAGACTCTGTAGCACTTTAAGGTGACCCGTATCAGATATATTGACTCTGTAGCACTTTAATGTGACCCATATCAGAGATATTTTGAATCTGTAGCACCTTAGTGTGACTCATATCAGAGATATTTTGACTCTGTAGCACCTTAATGTGACCATGTCAGAGATCTAGACTCTGTAGAACCTTAATGTGACCCGTATCAGAGTTATATTGACTCTGTAGCACTTTAATGTGACCTGTATCAGAGATATAGACTCTGTAGCACCTTAATGTGACCTGTATCAGAGATATATTGACTCTGTAGCACCTTAATGTGACCCATATTGGAGAAATAAACTCTGTAAAGCACTTTAATGGGATCTGTATCAGAGATATAGACTCTGTAGCACCTTAATGTGACCCCTATCAGAGATATATTGACTTTGTAGCACTTTAATGTGATCCATATCAGAGATATATTGACTTTGTAGCACTTTAATGTGATCCATATCAGAGATATATTGACTCTGTAGCACCTTAATGTGACCCATATCAGAGATATATACTCCATAGCACCTTAATGTGACCCGTATCAGAGATATTTTGACTCTGTAGCACCTTAATATGACCCGTATCAGATATATAGACTCTTTAGCACCTTAATGTGACCCGTATCAGAGATATAGACTCTATAGCACTTTAATGTGACCCATATCAGATATACGGACTCTTTAGCACCTTAATTTGACATGTAATAGATATATAGACTCTATAGCACTTTAATGTGACCAGTACCAAATATATAGACTCTATAGCACTTTAATGTGACCAGTAACAAATATATAGACTCTGTAGCACTTTAGTGTGACCTGTATCAGATATATAGGGTCTATAGCACTTTAGTGTGACCCATATCAAATGTATAGACTCTGTAGCACTTTAGTGTGACCTGTATCAGATATATAGACTCCGTAGTACCTTAATGTGACCCGTATCAGATATATAGACTCTTTAGCACCTTAATGTGACCCGTATCAGATTTATAGATTCTGTAGCACCTTAATGTGACCTGTATCAGAAATTTAGCCTCTTTGCACCTTAATGTGACCCCTATCAGAGATATATACTCTATAGCACTTTAATGTGACCCGTATCAGATATATAGACTCTTTAGCATCTTAATGTGACCCGTATCAGATATATAGACTTTTTAGCACCTTAATGTGACCTGTATCAGAAATATAGCCTCTTAGCACCTTAATGTGACCCATATAAGATATATAGACTCTGTAGCACTTTAATGTGACCTGTATTAGATATATAGATTCTATAGCACCTTAATTTGACCAAACTGTCAGTTATATTGACTCTATAGCATTTTAACGTGACCAAAATATGTTGCCCCATCAGAAAATATCCAAAACTTGTCTTATGGAAATTCAGTAAGAATGAGAAAGCTAATGAAAAGTACTGTTATTTCTACTTGTCAACATTAATGCTGGTGAACTAAGTGAAATGCCTATAGTCTATGTACCATGGCCCTAGTAATGACTGACTGACTTAAAGTCAAGGTTTACTGTTAAGTATATACTATATGCCTATAGTAATGACTGACTTAAAGTCACTATTTACTTTTATGTATATAATGTTTGCCCTAGCAATGATTGGCTGACTTAAAGTCATGGTTTACTGTTAAGTATATACTATATGCCTATAGTAATGACTGACTTAAAGTCACTATTTACTTTTATGTATATAATGTTTGCCCTAGCAATGATTGGCTGACTTAAAGTCAAGATTCACTGTTATGTATATACTATGCCCCTAGCAGTGTCTAAGTGACTTAAATCAAGATTTACTATTAAAACTTCAAGAAATTCATTCAGTTACAGTCAAACCTATCTGAAAACTAGATTTTTGTACCTGTAAAATGTGTCCCTGTGCTTTCTCATTTTGATCTCAAGCTAGAAGTTTGAGCCTCTTGCAAAGCTCCCCGTGGGTAAGGGCTGTCTTGGGGTAGATGTTAGTTTGGTATAATGCAGGTCTTTGCATGCCCAGCAAGTATGTATATGGTTATAGGGTAGGAGTCTTGATAGTTTTAAGCTATGACCCAGGGGTCAAGTCCCTTGGTGGGGGGGGGGGTAAAGATAAACCCTGGGGCCAGTGTTGGTTGCATGTATAAATTTGCATTTTCTTGCTCAGTAGGTGTCTCCATGGTTCTAAATTATAAATCTCATTAGTTTCCAAGTTATAACCTGAGTGGGTGAGTCAGTGGGGATTGGGATGGACCCTAGGGTCAAAGTCATTTGAAGCATACATGTCTTGCCTATTTATAAAAAGTCTATTTATATAAAGATGTCTTTATATAAAAAGGACTTTTTGTTGTTGTGTGTTGTAGGTCACAATAAATGCTGATTCTCATCATGTAAAAGTATAGTACTGGATATGGTTAAAAAAAAGTTTCTTTCTCAACCCACAATTTTAGTACCGACTCCAGGGTGGGGAACATTTATTTTTTCTCTGTTTGGCAGCTAAGAGAGATTTTGCAGCAATGGGATGATTGGAATATAAAACCAATACAAGCTTTGCTGTTATCTCATTCATTTAATTAAATTTAATAAATATGGTAAAGTAAAAAAAAATAAAGATGTAAAGCATCAACTTATACAAAGCTAACTGTGAGATAGATATATTAAAATGTTTTCAAGATCCTTACTTGAAATGATAATATACAAATATAACCCAACATTGTAAAATGGATTAACAAGTATTAATTATTTTATGTTAATTCATTATGAACCAGGTGTTAAAATTGCTACCATTTTGTTATATTCATTTTCTTTACTGCATACACTCGTGTAAAAGTTGAGTTCAACATAGATCCTGATCTGCCACTTCATAATGCACTAGCAGATAATGGTCAATGTTGTTTGTTGTACTGATTACTCCTAACAAACTGCATAGACCTAGATCTGACAGTGCATTATGTGATTGAAGACCTGGGACATTGCTGTTGGATTTGACTAATAAGTGAGTATATATGATAGTTAAGAATTTAAACTATGCTCATGAGACTATTTGATGATACTGAAGGAAGTTTCCATCAAATTTGGCAGCAATCAAAACTGTTCCAGGGAATCTCCACTCATACCCTGGACTTCTTTAATTGTCTTCGTTTTTTACATCAGGGTTGGCAGATGGCATAATCTAAAATGCATCCAGCCTTTTATCACATGCAGAAAGATCATCTATCAAAGTTTTCATGGAGTAGTTTCTAACTAGACCAGTTAAATGCTGTCAAAGTCCAGTTGACAATTGGTCTGTCAAAGTCCAGTTGACAATTGGTCTGAATAATTCAAGTTAATGAACTTTATGTCCAGCTAACCTTGGCCATGAACATGTCCTCATTGTCATGATTGCGGGCTTTGTTGTCATGAATAAGGACTTGGTTGTTTGCTTCATAAGGTTCCATATCACAAATAATTTCTTCACAATTGTCCTGAAATCACATACAACTTTTGAAGTTTACCTTTTTATTAAATGTCATACAGAGTTTTCTTCTTGCTTCTCCCCAACAGACATACATAACTTGCTCCACCATTTTCTGACAGGGTCAGAGTTAGCTAAGGGCTTGAAACTGATCAGACTGTGTAAGAATATAAATATTTCATGACATTGTATCATACTGACATCATCCACGTTAGGGCTGAGACAGGGACAGGGACCAGACACAACATGAAAAAAATTCCCACAGACAATCAGAACAATAATTTAGTTTGATTTTTGGGGATTGGTAACTAGTAGATGGGAAATAAACAATATTTTCAGCTAGGCACTGTCTGCTTGCCACAATCAAGATTTATCACTTACCATTGTAGCACACCTATGAAGATTTACCACTTGCCATTGTACCACACCTATGAAGACTTACCACTTACCATTGTACCACAGCAATGAAGATTTACCACTTACCTTTGTAGCACACCCATGAAGATTTACCACTTACCTTTGTAGCACACCCATGAAGATTTACCACTTACCATTGTACC